>JACJUY010007721.1:13286-41988 GCA_014220935.1 Platorchestia sp. MABIK
TTTAGGAGAGGGGTTACGTGATCACTTCTTTTGAAATTACCGTTGCAAACCACCTTGGCTGCGAAGTCAATACAGATTCAAGCTTCGTCAGAATCAAATATAAATTAGGATGAAGACCCTTCTTTTGAGGGGTTCAAAAGTATTGGCGGGGAAGTACATTAATTACAGAGTACAGAGTACAGCACTGATCAGAAGCTGAATAAAGTCCCAGGAAACAACCCTGTAGCTAGCTGTGGCTGGTCTTCAGAGTCCTGGCAACTAGAAGACTTACAGTTCTTCACGTACTCTCATTATGGTGAAACCCATTCTCGATGAACTACCCAAATTCTTCTTAAATGACATTGCGCTAGGAAAGCTCTCTGCAATTCACTCTTCGGCAGTGTAGGCATTCAGAAATTTTAAAGAATCTTCAACCTTAGCTTCTCATCATTACTCTCACTTCTAAGCCCTCAGTTGATCTAAATGCTCTTCTGAGCGTACCCAAAATTTATGCTTGGAATGTAAAATGTCAACTTCCTGCCAGTCAGAGTTCCTCAATTGAAATAATTGGACCTTTTAATGAGGACAACTTAAATGAGGAACTTACAGAGGCTTTGACTCAAAAGGGATTCCAAATTGTTTGTAAAATTACCAAGGAGAAAGAAAAAATGAAAACACCTGTCCTCAAAGGTAATTTCCGGCTTTCTCTCCTGCCTTTATACATGCGGATTGGCCGCCAACAGTACAGAGTAAATACTTTTGTTGGGCAGTCATGACAATGCTACAAATGCCAATAATTTGAGCAGGGTGCTACCAACTGTAAATCAGCGTTTACACTATCAATATTACTGACAATATTTACTAATAGTGTCAATTCATTGATCGTGCGAACAGCCAGCGCACAGATGGACTGATGAAAATATTGATGAGATCAAAAGTGCTCAGAAATCTCATCAATATTTGAGCATTTTTGGATTGATGGAAAGTACAATATTGATCGTTTGAACGCAACTACAATATTTCTGTCAGTACAGGATTGGCCATCGTAGGGTAAGGGTTGAAATTCGAGTGCTCTAATCATGGATAGCAGTGACAGAAGTACTGCTTTAAAAATCTTTCAGTTCCCCAAGTAGTTATAAAAGTCTTCCAGTTCCGTTACTTATATGTCATTTAATAAATTCACATGAGAGTGTATATTGCGTTTCAGAATCCACTCACTCCTTCGCCCATTTCTTTCGATTTCGTCTCTTTTTATGAAGCACAACAGTTAACGCAGCGCAGAACTATTTTTTTGACCCTCATTTCAGCACAACACCAACCACTTTATAGGGAGTCAGAGAACTACTGATGGAAATATTGACAGAACCATATTGATCGTGGGAACTCGATACTGTCAATATCCGATACTGTCAATAAAAATACTGTCAGTACAAATTGACCGTGTGAACGCTGCTTTACTGTGGAGGCAAATATTCTGCCAATTACGGGGATTTTCCTAAAGTCAAGCAGAAAAATTTAGTGGAGAAAACCTAACAGGCATGTTAACTATCCAATAAGGATGCTACTTTGCGAATCAAAAACTCAAAAAATCAAACTTCTAACTCACATGTCCAGTTTGAGTCTTCTGCCCTTCGTTTGCCAACCTCAACCTAAAATGATTCTGTCAAAGAAGAAATTCCTGAACTGCCTAAGAAAACCATTGGCACGCAGACGTTTCAGATGCAAGCCTCACTATTTCTTCAAACTTTTCAGTTTCTCAATCGTAGAGCTATGGCAAAACTTTTTTCTGTATTTAACCAGGCTAGTGTCGATATCAACCAACTGGAAACTAACCGAGCTCACTGAAGAAGCTATTCAGCTAAAAGCCTAAAACCATCTTGACACAGAAAATAATGTCAGCCTCACTCTTGACTAAAAATTTTTCTCTCCAAGATGTAAGACCTTCATAATAATTTTACTTCCCAAGCTTCAGCTCGACCATTTGGCTTGTGCGAGTGGGAAGCGAACCGCCCGTATGCCCTCCATGAGTGGTGAGCACTTGACAGAAGAAGCTAAAGAAGCGCGTGAGGTGCAGCCTTTCCCCATCATTGGAAGTAAATCTCATCACCAGAAAGAAAAGCAACCACGAAGTACATGTAAGCATTACTAATAAATCACAAAAGGCTTGTAGGAAGTGAAATTGAAATTCTCCAATGGACCTGCAGAACATTTTAATAAAAAATTTCCTCTTTTTAAAATTTACCTGTATGTTACAAAGCCACATATTTTATGCTTGAATGAAACTTGGCTTTCTGAACAAATTTAGTTTAGGTTTGTTGGCTACTCTTCAGCCATGTACTCGTAGAAGCATAGAGGAGCTCTACATGCTGAGAGAGGTTTTGTATTGATATGAAATTACATTTCCCATTTTGAATTGACTCTACTGTCATTCCCTCCCTGCAAACTTGAAGTCCTTCGAATATATACAATTTTATCACGTTTCCCCGCTCATTGGGCCATATGTGTACAACAGGTAAATTGCCCATTCATGTACCGGCATAAATGAACGACATTTATATCTACTTGCGACCATTTTAAAAAATAACTGTTATCACACGAGGTGAAATGTTATTGTGCAATTACATTCTCATATTTCTGAGGAGGGATAAAAATGTATTCAACAGTAAAGTCGATTTCTTTATCCTGCTACTCACAACCTAACCAAGCCCACCGTTAAAATCTCGGAAACGTGGTCAACGTGTGAAGGAATTATTCACCTCTATCCCTTTCTAATATATGTAACCCAAATTACGTAGTCTCTTCTCAAAACTTCAATCATTTCTTTGATCATCTTTTACCCATTCGTTATATTGTAGGAAATTTTAATGTTCTCAGCCCCCTATGGGAACCGAATGAGACACCTAATTTTACTCACAGAACTTACACCTCCTGCTCTCTCAGGTGATTTTAGCGTTTACTAAAATACCGTCTCAACACTAAATTGCATACTGATATCTCCTGCTTTGCTGCCTGTCGACTCTGTACATACTGAACAGGACATGAATAGTGGCCATTATCCTGTAGACATGTGAATTATAGTTACACTCATCCTTGCCAAGTGGAAGCCGCGGCCAACATGGAGGTTCAACACTTGGTCTGAGACGTTTGGAAAAATTATCTGCTTTGTTCTGGAACAGCTAAGTCGCCTGACCTGGAAGTAAGGTACAACAATTTTCGAAATAGCATAATTTTTAGTAGAGACTCTTACCGATTCTGCTCCTAGCCCTTCTCTTGCCTTAATTGCTCTCCCACGTGCCCTCTCACTGAGCACTGCCTTGACGTTGCCCATTAATGAACCATTTTTGAACAAAGAAATCGATGTGTACCCAATATCTTAAGAATGTTAGCGCTGGTCGGGACACAATCCACAATGGACATTTGCTCGTCGTAGCCGAGTGGTTAAGAACGCGCCCTTCCGTGAAGGTGTCGAGGGTTTGAGTCCAGGCAGCGACTTTCCCTGTTGGGTATATGGGAAAACTCAAACATAGCATACTTCATCATATTTTTCTGAGAGCTTTAAACATAGATTTGTAAATATTATCAATCACAGCTTAGATTCATGTACTATACCTGAATCCTTAAGACTTCTCTCATCATTCCTATACCAAAGCCGAATAAGCCCCTGATAACGGTAAATTATTTCCTTACTATACATTTACTTTCCATATTGGCAAGTTACTAGAATCTATGATAAACAAGCCCTGACTCATGTGCTTCAAAGAAAAATATAACCTTTCGAAAAGCTCAGGAGGCGTTAGGCGCCGGTAGTCAATTATTGATCAGGTTTCTCGACTAGAAACAGCAATAATATTGACTTTTAGACTTGAGTCTATTGTACTTGTAGCTTCTTGTGATTCGATTGACTAGCACATTTGACATAATATGACAAAGTGGAGTCCTCTACAAATTTCGCTTGAGTGGTGTTGAGGGCAAGCTGTCACGGGACCGTCGGAGTCAAAGAAAAATTCGCAATTTTCCAACGTTTGTTTTTAAATGTCACCTTAGTTCTGAAATCATGCAACGATTCTTTTTTGCATTCTTTTCGAAAATTAGTTTTTTTATATTAAAAAGTTATTATTACGGAAGGTCTTTCTTCTCCAACAATTTTTGAAGCTAGAGAACCGGCAACGTTTCTAGATAATTCAATGTATTATCGAAATAGTAAGTGAATTCGTTGAGATAGTAAATGAAAAACACGTAAGCTGTATGACTAACTCCCTCATGCTGAATGTTCGAAACTGCGTTGTAGTAAGGGGGACGGGGGGTCTACATGCATCAGCCCGAACTGCGCTCACGTAAGTGACTCGCCTTTCGCAACCTTTAGCAGACAAACCGATGCCCTGACAATTCAGCCAAGGATTTCGTTCGAATCAGAAATTGATTTTTTAGAATATGAGTTAAAAAAGAGAAAATTTATAATTTTCGAATTTTAAGGTAAATTCTTCTTTTACTTTGACTGCTGCCCTACCTTTCTGACAGAGCCTTCAAGGTCTTTTTGATGGAGTGTACGCATCCATAAAGAAGATAGCTCCGGTGTTCCCTAAAGCTGTGTTTACACGATCATTGAGTGCGCGAGTGAGCATTGAAGAGAGGCACAAGCCCCGCCCACTTGCTCTCGCTTCAGGCGCATTTAATTGCTCAAAGACAGTGAGGACTATGCTCATCTTCACGGTGCGGACCAGAACCGTGAAGACGAGCATTGAGCAAGTAAATGCGTCTGAAGCGAGAGCAAGTGGGCGGATCTTGCGCCTCTCTTCACTGCTCACGCGCGCACTCAATGATCGCGTAAACACAGCTTTAAAGAAGCCATTCTCCCTCCTTTCATTTTCATGAAATTTTAAGAGAGAATGGAATACAATTAATTGAATACGCTGACGGTATCTTATTCTTTGCCACATTGTTTCTACCAGACTCTAAGCTTAATTAACTCCTTTTATAAATAGCCTCAACAGTGGGGCCTCAATCTAAATCAGAAAAAAAACAAATGTATGCACTTCACTTATTTGAGAATTGCACCTCTTCCGTTGAAAAACATTGGCCGAGAATAGAAGTATGTACAAAAGTTTTGATATCTTGGGGTAGTTTTGTATGCGTTACTTCTTTGTTGGTACGATACATTGATAAGGGACGAATTTCATGCTTGCCAATAGTAAACCATTCCAAGCATTGGGGTACAGTTAGAGAAATGATGTTTATACTGTACACATTTTTGACATGTAGCAGACTCAATTACACTCCTCCTTTCTATGGCCTACTGACAGCCCCCTCAAATGTGGTAAAACTACACTCCATTGAAAATTCTAGCTTGCGAATAGCAACTGGATTTAGGAAAACCTCGCCAATATCTTCTCTAGAAGTTGAAGTAAATGTGCCACCACTACAGCTCCACAAATCGATTAATGAGTAAATTACGTGTACATTGCATTATAAGATGATACTGCCACCTATCATTGCTGGAATATTGCAGAACATGCAAACTCTGAATCTTTTGGCCAATCGGGCATCTTCGAATCTGCACTCTTTTGTTACGAATGCCCATTAAATTTTTCCTGATTTCATCTCCCAATTTCCCCGTCATGTTGCGTCACCATTGGTCTCTTCTTTTCCACCAGGATATTCAGATAAAGAAAGTCGTAAACACAATAGCAGGTGACGGCGACGAAATGCGTGAAAACGATTTTATTATGAAAAACGTATTCGAGGTAACCTAATTTGGAACAAGTTCAGGATAAGGGAATTTTGTACACCCCATCAGTGTCTCAGAAGCCGCCAGTGCCTAAGACCTCTGTCGGGAAAGGAAACCAATTATATTAAGCTATCACTGTGAGTAGTACACCGTACTATATACAGTTTAGAGCAAAATAATAATTATATAATTATTTGATCGTTAAACATCAATACAATTGAGCAGTTAATATGATATGGTGGCGTCCAACGGTCACGCAATAAAGTAATGAGGCATGGTGTCCTTCACGCAGTTCATGCAACTAGGTAGTAAGGTACGGTGACCGTCACATGGTCCGAGCAATTTTGAGAGACGGTAGCCGTCAAACGGTCCACACAATTAGATAATGAGGTATCGTGGCCGTAAGCGGTCCACGCTGTCCTACCATTGAACTGCAGTCGTTCTTGGCATCCAGAGACGAGGAGACGAGATGAGTTGAGTTGAGTAGAGTATCGCAGAGGAGCGGAAGATAGGGATTAGTCAGGTATAACATTTTGCAGCTTCATCAATGCTGTGTAATGTTCGGAACCACCTTCCAAATGAAGTTTTAGATAGTGTACAGGCCCATGTTCGATCGCGAGAGACCAGTTGCTGTCAACCGCTGGCTCATAGTGTAAGAACGAACTTTGCTTGGATTAATATTGGAAAGGTCGGAAATGAAAAACCAGAGCTTCTGCATGGCTGGAAGCTCCATTACGGGCGATGTCTGGTGCGCAGCGCCGTGGGTGCTCCGGTGTAAGCAGCAACGCCCGTCTCAGCCATTTAATTTTTAATACGATTTAAGAACCATAGAAAAAGTTCGCGCCACGCGAATTTTAGTTCAACAGTTAAATTTAGAGGATTTGGGAAGTTGCAAATGCCAGTGAATTTAAACGATGCTAACTACGTAATATCCCTTATAATTGCCTCAGTGAATTTTCTTCAAATACTAACGGTTGCATCCTCACTGAATTTTTACCAACTCCTTTCTCATCTTTGTCCTTTGTATCTGCTCGAAAAATTTCCCATGATGTACTGCAAGCGAAATTTAACAATTTATACCATTATACACTGATGGCTCTCGTGGAAATGAGTGAAACGCCTCAGCATCAGCCGATGTTGAACTCCCGTCTAAATACGTATCCTAAGCTTGGAAACTGAGACCACAGGCCAAGCCCTGGAATAGAACTTTTTGTAATTAAAGATGCACTTATCCGTGTCTAGGAACTAATTTATACATTAAAAGAAAGTAATCTTTTCAGACTTCCTAAATTCATCATACCTAAATTGAGAATTAAAACCTAAGCATTTCATTCATCTTGTATTTAACATTCAAGAAAGCTTACTTCGCTTGCCAATTTTCATGACATTACATTTTATTTTATATCTGGTCTTAAGGATATAGCGAAAAGGAACCGATACAGCAGATATCTCTGCTAGGGAAGTTCATTTGTGACGATATAAATATGGATCAGTGTTATTCAAACGCATTTATTTAAATTTTTAAGAAACTAAAATGATGCGCGAAGGCTTTTTATTTTTCGGATGTTTAAAACAATTTTTTTTTGTATTTGATTTTTGTAAGTGCTACTCAGCATGGTGAACTTGTTGTATGGTAAACTAAAATCAGTTCATTATTAAATTGTATGTTGTTTCAAATTATTGCATTTACATTAAAATGAGTTGTTTCAAGTCCTAAAATTTATTACTCATTAAATCGATTCATCTAAAATACGACACTATTTTAATTATCTTCACTTCAAGAAGATTCTTAACTGCCTTCAAATCTCTACCGTGACAGAAGACTTGACCATTTTGCTCTAGTGACGATTAGTCATATTATTCGGTTAAAGTTTCTCTTTCATCACGACGTTCCTTTCTTTTTCTGATTTGATGTCGTGTGTTACCTGAATTTTTCTACGTTGCGCTCAGAGTTGGCATGAATCATTGTGACAGCATCCGTCGCTACAGAAAAAATTGAGAATCAAAGCTTCGGACGATGCTATCAGTTTTCTTTTTAGTAAAAGGTACATTTAACACAAAATAGTTTGTTTCAAATTAAAGGAAAATTTGTTTACGTACTAGTGTACATTTACCTTTTTCGCGATACACAGGCAGAACTAAACACTATGGGGAGAAGGTCCATGGGTCAACTTCCTCGCTATTGGGCGGTACATTAAGCTAAGCAAGAAATTTCTCTGCTTCTAGAGGCGTACAAAATGAAACAGGTCGCTAAGAAATGGAACTGAGAAGCTCTCTAATGCAGTGAAATTGCGTTGCAATACCTTCTCTGTGAGTAAAATATGTTTGTTTTATAATAATATTTTTATGTACTTATAAATAGGAATGTGCAAAAAACTACTTCGAATTGCTGTTTCACGGATGTTTGTTCGTTTAGCCGCTTGTTTTGTTCACTGATATTTTTTACGTCGACTCGTTCTTTTCTATGCTCAGATTATTGTTAATTAATCGTGATGTTCATGAGTCAATGTTTTAAATATAAAGGAACAACTTTGGGATGCGAAAGAATCACTACAAGCTATTAAAGCTGTAGAAATTTGAATCTCGGTTTATGAGAATTAGCTCTCCCAGAGGGAATATGTGAGGTTCCGAGCTAAAGGTTCGATGGCGTTCTTTTTGTTGAAATAGAATAGAATTGTTTTGTTTCTTTTGTTTCTTTTCGGACATCATTTGATGATTCACTGCTGTCCTGTTTTTCAGCACTTACTGCTTTCGTCTTCAACTTGAATATATTTTCAAAAACTTCTTTCTCAACTTACTGTTTCTGTGCACCTTGGGTATAAATTCCGAGTTCCCTTAAATTCAAATTAAATGTTCCATTCCTCCTTTCCCGCATAAGGACGCCTTTATTGACGTTAGGGAGGCTTAAACTAACTTCGATTCTTTGTTGAAGCATGGCGTTTTCATGCGCTAGTCTCCTTTTGCAATCAAATTAGCTGTTGTGTTGAGCTCAGTAAGGGTGTCTTTATTCACAACAAATTATACTGTAATTAATTTCTTCACACAACGCAGAGTAACTTCTCAGCAGATGAGAATTTGTTACTCGATGTTTCAGTTGTATTCATAGTTTTAAATTTAAGAGTCAGACATTTTCATTCAAATATCAGATTGTAGCATACGTTGCATTCACCTGTTTCAGAATATACTACCTTTTATCTTGGGAAAGGGTGGCGCAAAAAGAGCGCAAGGATGTGACATTTTTTTGCTCCACCCTAGGCGTCTTACTTATGGAGGCTTAAACTAATTTGTTCTCCAATCTTTGTGCTTTCAAAACTTGACGCTGCAGGCTATTCTGTTTCTTAGCTGAGCTCAAGAACTGCATTAATAAACTCTGGCAGCCAGAAATTTGGTTTATCGCATGAGTGACTGTGAAGGGTGGCGTAAAAGAAACGGTCAAATCCACCCATTCTTGTAGCACTACCCTTTATCAGATTCAATTTATGGCGTCAGTGGAAATCTTTAGCAGGCCTATGCAGTGTATCTAAATAACTTTTGATGATATATGAACATGGAGTTTTCAAAACGTACATGATGAGAACATCTCATCGTGGCAAAAGTGTTATCATCTCTCGTGCATAATTTTAGTTGTGAGCATTGCGCATCGCAAAGTGTAAGTTCAAGGAGATGTCTTATAAGAGTTATTAAGTAAGCCTGTAGCAGGCGTTATCTTGGAATATACTACGGACTCTCTAGCAGCCTAGCATGAGGCAACGTGTTTTTAAATAGTTGAAGTTACAAAGTGGTGCAAAAAGAACGCCAAGATTGTTATAGACCATTATTTTCGGTTCACTGCTGTCCAGTTTTTTCAGAACCTACAACTTTATTCTTCGAATTTTGTCTTGTTTCATGAAATTCTTTTCCATTTCACTGTTTCTCTGTGCCCTGTGCATAGATTCCACGTTTCCTTTAACCTAGTATTACTAAATGATGCGAAGGAGATATTATTAAAGGTACATTTATAGCGAAAGATTCTACCAACCAAATTTTTGTGTCTCCGAACAGTATATCCATTTTCCAATGTTATGCAGAGCGTTTGTCCTCTGAATGTAATTACCCGTTTGTAGCAGTAACTATCAACTGTTGTATTGTTGTGCAATGTATTTCTATATTTCAATCCTTTACTTTTTCCAGATTTGTTGAAAGAGCCATAGAGAGACCTAGAGGTTAGAATTGAGAATTTATTGGGTGCGAGTATTTTTTCTCCACTACATTTAATTTTAATTTTTACTTTTGAGAAATTAGTTTATCATTTCAATAAGAATAAGACGGATCGAGCTTTCATAAAATTTGTTTTTCTCGTAATAAATGATCGAGTTGGAAACTTATTTCCATAGTCATGATGATGCGCATTTCATTAGCTAATTTTTCACCTGATGTTGTAAAACTTGTACGTTTTCAATCAGTTTTTCTGATGAATGGGAAAGAAAACAATTTTCTCTTGATACACTTTTTCGTTTGTGACGATCAGTAAGTAAAATTAAAGTATGAAAAGTTCTGCGGGCAAGTGCGTGCGTATTGTAGAACAGATCATCATGGTTAATGTAAACAAGAAATTTTTAAATGCTGCGAATACTTACGGTAAATGAATGTTGGTCCCATTTGTAGGTACTTAACCTTTCAAATCGAGTACATCTAACGGACCAAACTTAGATGTGCCAAAGCTAACTCTAAAGGTAATTAAATGATGTATATTTAGTTTAACTTTTCTTCTCAGATGGAACGTATCGCTATCTCAGACAAAATTATTTTAGCGAAGCTAAGTAATGAATTGGGTTACGTTTACAGGTGGAAATGGAACGTCCGCTGAACTTGTAAGAAGATAACGAATCCAGCAACGTACAACAGAAATTTGCACCAATTTTGTGAAGTTTTGAGCTTTTAGCAACTTAGAATATGTGTTACGCTCAGACCGGGGCATCTTTGCCACCGCACGCATGATGTTAAGACTGTTGTTGCAGTTCGCATATAACGTAACAACCGTTTCACCTCATATATCAATCTGATGAGACACAAATACACTAACGAATTATACTTCTCAACACGGAGTAGTGAGAGACACTACATTACACTTAAAGAAGTGTGCTGACATTCATTTTAAGGCACAATTTAAGTATTCCAACCTAGCCTCGGGACCTGAAATGAAAGGTTCAACTCGAACTTCAGGCTGAAGTCAGGCAAAAATAATAAATTTCAACTCACTTGTAGTATCGATAGCAATACTAAATTTACTGACATTTGCGACGTATCAGAGGCTCCATATACAGATAGCAAGCGAGGCAAAACTGAATTAAAGAAGTTTTCACAGTGTTCGTTGTCTTTTTCTTGGAGCTGTAACTCGTGAGGAACGTAATGAAGTTCTTATAATCCACCACACTTGTGATGAGTTTCTCTCATGACTTACAATGCAAGTCATGAGGAAACTCAGCTACTTAGTGCTGCGATAACAGAAAGGTAATGTAGATTATTTTTTAAACCTTAGCACGCAGCTCGTACACAGAAATTCATTCTCAAGGAATTAAGTTAAAGTATTAATTCATGCTGGACACTAGCAACAGTATTAGATAAATACATCAATTTGAAAGTCATTTTTACGGGCATAAAAATAATTTGGTCAAGTTCAGTTTTTCGATTCACAAATGTTAAAGATTAATCTAATTCAATGGAAATAATTCAATTAGGGTACATCTTGGCCCAGTGAACTGCTGGATTTCGAATGTGGCAAAGACTATCTCGTCCAGATTGTGATTTTCTTTAAATTTCCCTAAATTTATGGACTAATAGTTTAGTGTTGAAATATACATGAAATATTTTATAACGTTCTAAAAGTCCTTCATATTATTAACAATAAAATAACTATCAGCGTATATAAGAACAACTATTTTCTCTGAACTTATATATAAATACTGCATAGATTTATCTATCAGAATCACATAGAAGTTCTAGTCACTTTATGAAATATTTCTAAAACTAGACTGCAGCGCACTCGAGTGAGAGAGTAAGGCGATAATGGTCCCAGAAGTGAAGTTATAATATAATTTTAAATTACATAGCTACTTCTAAAAGTAAATAGCAACTTTACCAAATAATGTGCAACAAGGCGGGGGCCTCAGACTCGGTTCTTCATCTTAACTTTTCAATTGGTATTTAAAATTGGTTGATATTAATGCTTCTCCCATGCTTGAAAATAAATTACCATGTCGGTATACGGAGATCTCAAAAAGTAAGTATCTATATCTGTGAGGCTCTAATAAGTTGGTTTAACAATTTTGACATTTTCATGTGTTGATTTAATGGCACTTTAATTTATATGTAAACTGTTTTCTCCTTATCAGAATGACTTTCAGCTGTCCATCTCCTTGTTTACGAGATTATTTCAACTTGAAATTGTATTGTATAGTTGTACTGACTTAATTATCGTATTTTCTACTGAAATTTGAATAGTCATTTGACTAGTAATTATTTTGCCTTAAAACAGGAGTGATCAATTTTTTACATTGTTTCACGGAAATTTCTGAAACTAAACCTGTGCGACGGTACTGGTAGTTCATGTCAAACTACCTTGACACGTTAACTGAGGTTGGTTAAACTGAAGTCCAATGTTTATCTTGAAAAAGTTAATTTTAGAAATCAATTTTGAAATTAACGAACATTAAATAGATCGTGCCGTCATTTAGTTTTCTTAAAGTATTTACGAAAATTGAGTTTGTGACTGCCGGTGGTTAGCAGCATTGTGAAAATCCTCTCCGTAACCACTGGTGGGCCACGACAGTCAAAGTGTTGATAAGCTTGTATATCGCCACTCGCCCTATAATACAAGTTATGGCTAAATAGGCTGTTTTAAGGATATATGTCAAATGGCACTTGTTCTCACTGAAAATCATTTACATGACAGTTTCTATGTATGCCTGTACTCTTACGGCACAAAGTTTTCGTCATGCTAACTCTAGTAAATTCAAAACGTTTAAAAATTATGCTTAAATTTGTTGTATTTATCGATGGGAGATTTCAACAAATGAATAGCCTACTGAAGAAGCTTGCACGTTGAATTTCAGAACATTTCTAATCAGCCAGGCAGAGAAATGTTATTCATAAAATATTTTTTTAATAGAACTTATGAAATACCCTAAGATTGAAAATTCATCAAAAATTACTACACTAAGTTTGCAAAAAACGATTTAGTGAAAATGTGCTCTGAAAGGCAAAGTGTGCACCATATATACTATTATCACGGATCTTCAATCCAAGTGCCTGAAACACATAATATATTTAAAAACATCACTGCGAAATGTTTCACGGAGGTCACTCTTTGCTGGTATACTCTTAACCCTTTAGCCTCTTTTAACCTTTAACCTTTTTTAGACTCTTCACTTCCTTTTCACAAGGTTCTTTCTTTACTTCATGTGAACTTTTTATTTTTTTCACATAAAATCTTTAGTCCCCCGAAGTTAACTCTTTATTCTTTAAAAAATTGACTTTTTACCTCCTGAAACTCACTAACCCCATTTCGTGTTTCTTTCATTTCTAAATATTTTGCCCTTTTCGTAAAAACACTCGCTACAACACCACAACTCCGCAATTTTTCAGCTGGAAACAGCAAGACGTGGTAAATATGTGGTATACTTGACAATAAATATGCGGTGTACTTGGCATACACATAGTAGGAGATCAATAAGGAGCTTCTAAGTCGAAAATTTAAATGTTTTCATTAACAGCCGTAATTTCAAAATCGTTTCACGATTTTAAAGTTTTTCTGTAAGTGAATCGTAGATTTATATGCCAATCGTTCACATTTTTCGCCAAATGTATGAAAATTTTTAATTTCTGAATAATAAACAGCTCGATTGGCTTCCCATATCGTGAACGAACTAGAATTTAATTCTTTAAAATGTGTGTATGCATTTATCTCAAGTAAGATGTTCACATCTATATAACTATAAGCATTATGGTTGCTTGGGTGTGTAGGTCTATCGTTTGTAATCAGTGCTACGCTTAAAAAATTTCCTTTAATGACCGACTACAATTGATTGGGACATAAAATAATGGTAATAAATATTTTACAGACGATGTGTGATTTCTTGTCCGTCGTATCATCGGTGATGTTACATGTTCTATTTCGTCCATTTAGCTTCCATGTTGGTAGGTGAGGGTCGTTCCCACAACAAAGTTCGTTGGTAAGGATGCCTTCATCTCTAAAATGTTGTGGGTTAAGTTGTTGTCCTCAGAAGAACAGTCGATTTTCTTCAACGGTCCCATTTAGCGCCCGAAAACAAGACTCACCAGCGTCAGCGTCAACAAAAGTGATGACAGTACTGAAAACAACGAACAAAAATGAATAAATGGATTTGTTTTTGACGTTTTAGAATGTAGAGCGACAGATTTGTCTGAAAAATGTTACTCAAGCCTATCATCAAAAGAAAATTGTTGTAATTTTCTGCTACTTTTCCACCATTATGATACTAACGACACTGAGCTGCGAACAATAGTCAAAGTAAAAATATACCTGGAGGTATCGTTTTGTAAGCCCGTAAAAATGTTAAATTTTTACATAAAATAAGCGAACTAAATTTTTCATGAAGTATCTTAGAATTCAGAATTACAGATCAGAGCAGGGTGATTAATTTTTCAACTCAATCGGCATATAATATTCACAAGCAGAGGAAGAATTTTCCCATAAATACAATAATATTTTACTGAAGAATAAAATTTTAATTGCAAAGGGAAACTCTTAACATAGAAGTGAAAGTTCTTAACCTAATTCTAAACTTTCTTCCCCAAAAGCGCATGAATGAAATAGAAGAAAATATGTTTTAAATATAATTCTCAAGGGCAACGTTTTTAGCAACCCTATTACCTATGAAAAATATTTCCCCATAAAGACGGTGCGGAATAGGATACAATTTTGTGTGAAAAAAAGATACGGAATGGAATTAATAACGATTCTCATTTAAGTCCAGTGACGCATAGGAAGGGTTATTTTTTAAGGTAATGATTGTTAGTGAGCGACAAAAAGGTTTCAACTAAACTGAATTTTTGAAAGGCATCAAGTAACAATGGGGTGAAATAAATATTTTAGATTACTAAATATCCTGGTCAACGCTGAACTTGACAAAGTGCCACGTTCGGATGGTTACCTTACATGACCGTAAAATTTACTGGCTTATTTGCAGGTACGTTTGATCATTTTTAACGCCAATTCAATGCTAAGGTACTCTTTCGCTTCTTTTCCAGCGTTTGCAAAGCAAGAGATTATATGTTCAGGGTTTTGCTCTTAGTTGTTTACAACTACTATCATTGATATTATAATTCGCTGTGGCATTTCCTCCAATTGAATGTAAAAACCACGGTACAAAATTTTTTAAAAACCAATACGCTGACTTCTGACTTAATGCGTTAATTTTTTGCATGCATGGTGATTTATTCTAAAAATAACGACTGCAGTGGAACATTTACCCATAGTGGCCGCGCCGCCTTCCCCCAAAGCCTGTGACAGCGCCCTCTGCTGCTCTCCGGAGAGAGAGCGCTGCTGACCTCCACTCATGACCCGAGCGGCGATGGGCTGCAAGTTGCGGATCTGGTCGGGCGACATCCTCTGCAGGAAGAAAAAGTAGTGAAAGGTTGGACAAAATTTACCTTAATGTGCGGTTGTGGTGTAGTTATGAGTCATTCATAAGTATGAAAAAACGTTCTTGATCGGCTAGGTATAAGTTAATGTCCAAATAGAGAAGCCGAAAATTTTTTGTTCGAGTCTAGCACCTTAGCCAATGAAAATCCTTTCTTTTTTGTTTCTGCTGCGGTACTCAGACCTATTTTATTAATCAAATGCTTTGGGGTGCTATTATGGAGCCTGGCATAAGTATCAAAGCAAACAATACAATGTAAGCCATTAAACAAAGAAGGTTAGCATAATGTTAACGAGTACACTTCTGTCTGAATGCAGAAACGCAATGTCATCTCCTAAACGTGAGTTATTAAAAAAAATCAACAGAAAAGTTATGGAACAGAAAAGAAACGAAAAGAAATGATAATGAGTCAGGTAGCTATGCTAAGAAGTAAGAACGCTAACGCATAGAAAAGGCGCGACTGCGTTTATCGTTATACGGCACACATTCGAAAAGAATTGTTAGGGAAATCAAATAGGAAGGCAGAGTAGGTAGGAGCTGACCTCATGAAAAGGGCATAGGGGCTAAGATGTAGCCATTACGTAACTAACAAAGTATAATTTTCTTAAAATTATCAGAATGAGAGGATGACGTGCGGTAAATAAGGCTTTGATATTTTATTATTCATTTCTTGGACTATCTAGGAAAGCCCAGTTTTTACGCTACGCATCGCAGAAGGCGCATCATATGAGCGTGAGTTGTCATGGGAGGAAATGTTGATACTTGAACGCCAAAAAATCCACTAGTATAGCAACGTACTGTTAGCTCAGGGTCTCAAGGGACTTGAATGTGGCAAAAGACACAAGAGAAGATAATAGATTTATGGCGGCGAGATAACTGTTCAAGCTAACTCTTCAAGAATGAGACGGGGTAGGTCGCCTACCGCTGAAGAACGAAGGTTGGCGCTTGTGCATTGTTTTATGATAAAATTTGAGGATATATACCTCCATTTGTCTCAGCCGATAAAAAGAGTTTTTCCCACAATGGGAAAAGATAGATTCTTGGGTCAAGATAGAAATTAGTGGCAACAGTATTCCAGCCCAATGAGTGAATCTATTGCAGTCATACCTCACCTTACGAAATTAATTCGTTCCAGAAATGGTTTCGTAACCTGAATTTTTAGAAAGTAGAGTCTCATTTCACATGTAGAAAGCCTGATTCGTTTCGAGGCCCCCAATGCTACCCTTAGGACTTTTAAAAATCATAAAAGTATCTCACAGAAAGGCATTTCGAAGGGGTCGTCGCATTTAAGGTCTCCTTCTGCTTCAATATCGTACCGATTTAAGACGGGCTTCGGCCATATTCCTTTGCCATATTACAGAACCGCGAGGCACTTTCACATTTTTAACATCTCCTGTTTTTCTTCTATTGATAGCAGAGCCCGCTTATTCTTTTCCCTCGCACCGGGAATCACTTTCTTGGTGCCCATGGTGAATAAAGAATAATAAATTTGCAATGAACACACTTGAAAAAAATCATGAAACATCAGTAAATCTATCCTTTACGCGTGTTAGAACTCCGTGACGAACGAGGGTCGAAGGCACACTAAGAGCATCATGGGTATCATGGAGGTGCAGCTTCTTCCTAGCCAATGGGAGGCCAGAGGGGTGTTGGGAGTTAGCCAATGGGAGAACAACTCTATTGGGCCAATTTCAAAACAAAATATACTCGTAGGATGCTACATGTGTAATTACGTCTTGGAGGATTCGAGCGGCTGCGAAGCCGAGCGCACATTATTTGAATTTTTGAAATTTTTGCGTTTTGTAGCTTGAATTTTCTTTCGTATCCACAGCGAAAATTTGCGCAAATGCGTTTCGTGATTTGAATCGTTCGCAAGTTGGATCATTCGTATGACAGTATTGCGGCTTCAGACTGTTATCATGCCAATGTTATGCGAAAATAAATATTCTTTGAGTCTTAGGGTTTCTTGAGAAGAACGAAAAAAAAGGACAGTCAACTGCCAATGACGATGTTACATAAAATGCTCACGCATGTGTTTTCCGAATATATTTCCCCAACATGGTTTCTTATCTGTGTGTAGCCAATGTAGGTATCTTACAGCCACGTCAATAGATGAATAAAATACTGAAAGAAAATCAAATTAGATGTACTCTGCATGGTGGTTAGTTTAGTTCAAGTTCAAAAAAGCTTTCAAGTTACCAGTCGCACTGGAAAGATTCAGAATTTTGAAAAAAACGCCTTAAGGAACATAGTCTCCGATCACGTTGATTAATGAGTTTAGCAATTACAGGATAGTAACAGATTCTGTTGAAAGTACAGGTAGTGAGAATGACTTCTTGTTCATGCTAAACAACAAGTTTGCCGTTCGTAAACGTGAACAAATATAAAACATAAGGACCTAGTTATAACCGAGTACAAAACACAGCTGACTTGTCTCACTACTCGATAAATTTTTGTGTTTTTTCCGTAATTAATGCTAATATAATACATACTAGATAAATTAGCATTTAGGCTGATGAGCGAGCCTGTATAGCAAAAATTTCTAACGCTTTTGACTTGCAATTTAATTCTAAATGATTACATATCGTCAGGTAATATCAGTCATTCACATTAAATAAAAAATATTTTTCGACTTGAATACCGGCAAATTAGAATGACAGATATTTTGAACAAAGCCCTTGCATTGGGCAAAACTTCGAAAACGTCAAAATTGAAAAAATCAAGTAGAACGCGACGTGCGTCCTACGTTTGAGGTTTCGCGTTTGTAATTACTGTTAGAAATTGTTTCAGACTTTGGCGCGTAAGCTTTACGACTGCAATGAAACTAAATGATGCTTAAAAACAGTAATTTGAAAGTTGATAATCAACTGCGCATGAAAGTCACGGGGGCTCAGCTATTTTTTCTTTAGTGTTGTACAGATTCATGTTATACGCATTAGTATCTCACACATGAGTAATCACATATGCATCCAAATAAACAGATCAATGATCATTTATCTTAGAAATTGATAGGAAAAAATTGAAGCAATTTCTCGTGCATAAATATCAACAAGTACTTACAAACCAGTGTGTTGTACTGTACTGGAACTCAAAGACCGTAGGCTACCTCTCAGCTGTCTTTTTTACCATATCCACGAGAGGAAATTTAAATTAATGAAATTTAAATACAATTGAAATTTACTCGAATGGAGCACAAAAATCGGAAATGAATAGATTACATATCAACATTATGCAGACCAGCCAGTGTTCAGCTATTAACTCAGCATAGATCTCAATACTTCGCATTATTGCAGATTTTGCTCAAAAGAATTGAACTATGGAGGAAATGACCTGTGAACTGAATAAAGCAAGCATTGCATCGTTTTAGTGATAATGAACACTGATATTATGGGATAAACTATACAATAACGAAAATATGTCGAAGCAGCTGAATCCTACAACGAAAGATGGTAATCGTTTGTTATGACTTCATCTGGGTGGTAATTTCTCCACAACTTGTAACAACTCAAACTTCGGCATCAGTAAATGATGTTGAAGAGACGAATAAAATTTAAAACAGAACATAATGCCTACCCAAGGCATGTACCTACGACATATTCCCATCGCAAGAATATGGCTACGATACAACACTCATTCCACATGGGGAAACCACTTATTCCAACGTGGTTTGGCCACAAGCTAACACTTATACAAGTGGGGTACTAGCCACTACACAACACTCGCTTTTCAATGAGGAAAGCCACCACACAACACTCACCGATATCGCCTCAGCGGTCATGCTCCTAATGGCGGTGGGGGTGAGGCCGCCCATGGCTTCGGCGGGCAGGCTGGCGACGTCTTCGGGAATCATGCCAGCCATGATCACTCCTAGCTCGCGCACCTGCAGCTGGAAACGGGAGCGAGTGTCGGGCGTTACAGACTTTGCATTGCCAGATATTTCGTGACAAAAATAGATGCATTCCCTAACTGAGCTTGTCCAGTGAAATTTTAGAACTTTCCTGATGAAACTTGAAACATTCTCTAATGGAATTAGAAATATTTCCTAACAGGAGTAGTAGTCTCTAATGAAACGAAGCACATTCTTTTATATAACTTGAGATGTTCCCAGACGGAACTTCAAACATCCCTTAAAATAAAAAGAAATATTCAATGATGGATTTTGAAACACTCCTTAATGGAACATGATAATTGATAATGAAGTGTGACCATTTTCGGATGAAACTGGAGAATTTACCCAATGAAAAGTGAAATTTTTTAATCAAACGTGAAACATTTTCTTGAGTAATTTGAAACATTACCTGATAGAACTTGAGACAATTCGTATGAAACTGTTCACATTCCCTAATGGAACTAGAAAAATTCCCAAAAGAGCCTTGAGACATTCCATAAAGAAATAAAAAACTTCAGTCACAAAACTTGAGACATTCGCCAATAGAGTTTAAGATATCCCGTGAAGGGACTTGAGACTTTCTTGTGGCATGGGAAATTCGCAAGCTAGGGAAAGTGCGCAATGAATGAGGATGGGAAAAGTGAGCTTCCGAAGAACTTAAAACAAAGCAAAAAAATTTATCTCACTTACTGCTGATTTGCCGCCATTGTACGTCAAGAAGGATTTAGCTTTGGCTGCCAGTGGTGCGAGGACTTTATCTCTGTCACAGCCTTCTAGCGTTATCCCCAAAACACCCACCGCATTCCTGCAAGGAACATCACCATGTCACTTCAAAGAGCACGAGCGATTTAATTCAAGGACTTTCACCGTATCGTGGCGAGGTACTCTTCCGAGTCACTTCAAGTGGCATCACCATGTCGGTGCGAGGAGCGCCACGCAAGACTGGCTTGACGTTCAACAATGGCTCGGCAGAGCACCGACAGTAATTTAGAAACGTAAAGTTGAGGTAAAGTTCCTAAAACCTATCGCACTCTAGCTCTCTTTAAATCGCACTGCACGCGCATGTGAAAGCAAAAGAAATTACTATTTTTACACGTAACCTTTTTATTTTATCAAGTTTTCAACTCATTTTTTGAGGGGCTAAATCAAAGCAAACATCTCAAAATTTCCTCTCACACGTGAGTTTGATATCTGCTTTGATGATAAGGCAAAAACATGTTGAAAGCTTGGCTAAGTAAAAAATAAGTCATTTGTTGAGTTTTAAAGTTCTACTTCCAACACAGAGCCTAGACATCCCCGATTCATTGTATAACTTACTGTACAGTTTTTACATCAAATTTCGATTAAATCTTCACCATGTAATTCTTTTCCATCAATTACAAGCAGCCTGGATATAAAGGCGCACATTTACTACTATAAATTGTCATACACGGAAAAATTTCACTTCAAATTTTCCCCAACTGTCACGTACTGGTAGTTGTCATTGTTGAAGCGGTTGATCCAGGTTTCGTTTGCGGTACAGAAGAGTCTGTTGGCTGTGGCGATGTCGGTGCTGAGCATCTCTGTCATCGTACGCCATTTGTCATCGCCAATCACTTTGTCCGCAAAAGCCCGCAACTGCACACGAAAATATAGGGTGGTATTTTCTTATAATTTCTGAGGATTGTTCCTATACTTTCTCATTCAAAATGCTCTTGTAAGACACTTATGGTCCTCTCATGAAAACAGAAAAGTGTTAAAGTGTTAATGTGACTCACATACTCACATACCCACATACAGTATTGATAATGCATTTCTTTACTTATGATGAAAGTAGTGTGAAATGTTTAGTTTTAGGTTCGCCATACTACAAAGATATTTGTTACATTATTTTTGTTACATTATTTTTACTACTAAGAGTTATAGAAGCCTGATCCTGGAAACTGCTAGCTATATATGGCAATATTTGTCTACAGTTCAAAAATAAATGTAAAGCTACATAATGGACTCTACATTTCTAACGTTAAAAGGAAAAAATGAAGTATTAATGGCGAGATAAGCGTAATAATGATAAAAAACGCAATAGAGTTCATAAATTTATTTATAACTGCAATTAGTGTTTGGATTGCAATTTCTGACCAATCGAAGCCCTTGCAGAAGGTGAGGCACTAGGAAAGCAAAAGCAAATATGGTCTAATTCAGGGAAAATTTGTGCTTGAACTAGCCGTCAGCTGGGACATGAAATTGTTAAACATTTTCAGGCAATAAACAAGAAAAATTTTCGAGACACAAACGGACTTGAACTGAATGGCAATTCTAATGTTAAATAGTTAAATTCTTGAAGGGGTTTTCTTCTCAGAAACTACTACCAACGATTGAATGCGCAAAATTAATTTATACAGTGTGAAAAATATTAACATCTGGGTTTTGGAAATTTAATTTTTACTGATGAGTTCTGACCTACTTTGAACAGATCAAATGTTCACAGTTGAAAGACCGTGGGTCATAGAAAAATCTCATTCGTGAAGAAAGACGTGAAAATTGATGTATAGAGTATGAATACGAAGAAATAATATAACAGGTCCTAATTAATTACTTCAGCGCAGTAGAAATAAATTCCGCCTTGTTATCAATTTCCGAATTAATGTCTGTAATCATGGTTGAATGAAACACTCTATATAAGAAAAGTCCCGCAAAATAAACGACTGAGAGTTTGGACTTCCGACAGCGATAGTGTAAATCCAACGGAAAATAGTACTCATCAATAGAATGCAAATACAGTTTTCAGAGCAATTGATTTAACTTAATTGAACAAATTAGTAAAGAAGATTTTTAGGAAAGCCAAATATCGAAAACAATTTTGCGAAGGTGCAAAATAATATTATTAATCATCAGCAGGTTTTCTAAATTAGTTTAATCAAACACTTTATTTACCTTATAATCAAATTTGAAAATGTTTGAGGAGAAATGTTTTCTTATTCTTCAATCGCTGCATCTTCTAGTCCTCGAAAATTTATCAGAGCCCGACGATGTCTCGAGTTTTCAATTTTCATCTATTTTTCAAATCGATTCTGGCCAGGCTTCATCAAAGACTAGAACAAAATTTGTATTTCACTTCTTTAGAGTCTGCCAGCATGTCCCGTTGGTAAAGCCGTTTGTCATTGTGGAGTCGTTTTGAAATCATCAAAGTTTCCTGACGATAACTAGAAGTTTTCAATCAGCATCTTGTTGTAATCATCAGCTTTCGTTTCTGCTTTGAATGTAGTGAAATAACAGGTTTCACATTTTATGGAGCAACCCTGAAATATATCGCAACCACCTTCGCATTAAACTGGCTGCACTTGGATTACAGAGAAAAAAGTCTTACCATAATTTTGTCAAATCCTGTCCACATCATTGCTTTAAAAAAATGCTTGTTTCGTCACTGGAAAGTACTCGTTTCAGAAACATTTTTGTGATCGGAAAAATTTGAGCGTTTTTAAAGTTAAGGAATTTATGTCTACATAAGCCGTTCCTATTTGAAAAACATTCACCAATTTCGATGGCCTAAAGCACTCGGACCATTTTTATTTGTTTTAATATCTTGTTAATCCCTTATTCTGGTGCTCCTGGAAATCCTGTTCATACTAAATCTATTGTTCTTAAAATTGAGTAGTGAATTTTTTTCCAAGCACTTAAAATCATATAATGTATTTGAAATCATAGTTCACTAAATTCCAAGCAATCCCTAAAAGTGACGAACATTGCTGGGAAATTGTGGTCGCTGACTTCAGTACTAAGTTTGAGTTGCAGTGATGGTATGTGTTTCACTGTTTCAACTTTTGTGATGCTTGTTTCATTCATTTTGGTGCAAAAGTTTTGCGAATGAACTTTCATCACGTACATAACGTTAGGTACATTATTCAAATTTTCAACTGTTATTTGATTCATGAAGACCTGCAGTTTTAACTTGAGTGTGTGTTGACTGCAGACTTGAATAGAGGTTATAGATAGTAGAGCGTAAAAAACTGGACTCAAAAAAATTCCAGGCACTTTTGAACACGTAACCAAAGTCTACATTTAGCAAGAGAGAGATTGCAGAAATCTGAGCTCTCAAAACTCATAATGTGAGAGTAACTACTCAGCCATCATAGCCTCTCAATACCTTGGGAAATTTTTTTTAGAAAATTGTTATGGTGAATAATTACCATTATTCACAACTGATAACTGTATATATAATTATAGTTATCAGTTGTGGGTAATGTTTGATGACGAAGATGTGGTATTTTGGAATGTGTCAGCGAAGCTCATGCGCATGCGGAGGCACATATAGTTTAAGCTTCTTTAAGTTTAGGCATGTTAAGATCGGTGTGTGGGCTCTAGGCGTTTCACTTGCCGTCAATACACGGAAGAGTATATACGAAAGGGGCTAATAATTCGGTAAGTTTTTAATATTTTCTGTTAGTCTTTCATTATTTTATACCGTGCAATAATCCTTAAATTGATTTCGTGAATAAGATAGGTTTTGATATATTCGTTGGATGTGTCTATCTAGTTTGTGAAAAAGTATAATAGGTGAAAGTGGTGAAATTGAAGAGCAATTAACATTAGTTTGAGTGCTAGACCTAAAGCGTTTGTACTAAAGTTTATCAAAAACCGTTTGAATGAGCCTGCGCGTTTTCGAATACCTTTCACGCCCCCAAAGAACCACGAAGTTTTTTGCAGAATAAATAAAAACTGCAATAATTAATGCAGTATATTTTTATGCTTAAAAATGCATCTTTGTTCCTCAAATTCGCTTAAAAAAAAGATCCCTTCAGACAGTGAAGTTACCTGGTCGTCAGAGAACATCATCCTGGGGTCCCCGAAGACGGCGACGGCGTCGTTGAATTCAGGGTACATAAGGCGGGGCAGATCTCGCACCTCATCTGGCCTCATGCCCTTCATGATGAAGTTCATGTCCCTTATGAGGTCGTTGGTGAGGGAGTTGTAAGTCCGGGAGGGGAGAGTATCAATCACTTTCTCCAGTAGCACCTGCAACAGAATGTGATTCCGATGACATGATGAGTGTGACAAGGACATTCCTCGGTCGTCGTCATCAACTGCCATAACCTTGGCCATGTTATCCACTGCTTTCACCCTGGCCTTTTCATCCAGAAAATCCCTCTCGCCTTATCACATACTATCATTGGCCTGACCTTCTCATCCTCTGCCATTACCTTAGGTTCGTCATCCACTACTATTGTCCTAGCCTTAACATCCAGGATCAATACCATGGTCTTGTCATTAACTAACGTTAACCTGGCCTTTACATTCCCTACCGTTACTCTGGTCTGGCTAGCCTCCTCTGCTGCCCAGACTTTTATCATCCACCACCATTGCTTTCGTCTTATTATCATTCCTCAACATTTTTCTGATTCTGTTTTCATCCACAACCATTAGCAATAGTAAATACAATGATTTGGTCATCCATCACCATTACCCTGGCCTTGTTGTCATCCATGTATCGGCTGCCGAGGGCTGCTAGGCAACGCATCACATGTTCCTTGGCTGCATTAGACAGCTCTCCTGCGCTGATGTCATCCACGCCGCTGACGCTGGCCCTGTTGCAGATCTTGATATCGCTGACAGCTGCTCAATTGAGAAAATAGGATTTGAATTGTAATCATACCTTGCCGACGATAAAGGCGATCTCTTGACAGCGAAGAGAAGGGATCATGCTGTATGGACTAAAGAAAACCAGGAATCGATGCACAAGGTGTGTGCCAACCTCAAGATACCCCGCACATAGAAAAAGCAAGTTAGGAAAGAACATGAAGAGAAGACAAAGACGAGGTACCACAGATAGTGAGAAAACTGAGAAAAGTAACGTGGTTGCGAAGAACAGAAGTCCAACATGCGTATCTAAAGCTGAGGAAACCCTACAGTATCCTCGTCGAGGGTGCGAGTCCCTAAAGCATAGGATAGACAAACTTAATTAACATATATTTTTTGCCTATCCCATGCCTCAAATGAAATTTTTGCATAAATACCTCCATCGTTTCTATGGCACTACCTCCAATGCTGGTGTGGTAGTGCCACACCAACTTTTTCTTCCGCTGCTACAAAAATGTTGTTATGATGTTGGCTCCCTTGTTGCTATGGCATTACCTACATTGTAAGTGTAGAATGTATTATCATCGTTTAATAATTGTTATCAACTGATTCAACTATTGGTAACACTGGTATACACAAAAACGATTTTCTCTGGCACGGAATTTAAAAACAGTTTTAGATTAATTTAAGGGTGTTAAATTCAAATTTGATCTAACATTTTCTCTGTCACAACACATGTCTGCGCTATACGTATACATCACATTTTCATGAATTTCAAGAAAATTTATCCTTCTACTCAGTACTGCAGCAAAAGGGCCAGATTATATGGTTTGTTTTGGTCAATTCACTATTCATTCAGTCTCCCAATAAACTACAAAATATCTTCGTTTCCTTTGAACATGCTTAAGATTCTCATTTTTTTAAGATACGAAAGTAAACAAACAGGTTTCAACTTGCACAACACTTATATGCTGCTAGTTTTTATTACAGAATTTCACACTGCATTTTGTTAATTCCAGTTTTTATTCTGCTGTTTTTCATGAAACAATGCATAGAGTGTGGAGGGCTGGGTAGAAATTCAAGGAAAACAACTCAGGTAACTAACCACTTTTTTCTTGTATTTATCTGCAGGAAATGATGCTGATCTAGCAATGGTCTCTACATCTCACAGAAAACAGTGCTCAAATGATCCAATCATATTTTGTTACATCTGTGGGAGCTTTACTTTGAAGACTCAAAAACCTAATATCACTGAATTTATAAAGAGCGTGTATTTTGCGTACTTCTAAGTACCACTTCGAGACCTAGACAAGCATTGGGCTCCTCACAAAGTGTGCAAAACCTGTGTTGAGACCTTGAGATCAGGGTCTCAAGAAAGAATGCTCTACTTAAGTTTGCAGTGCCTATGGTTTGGAGAGAACCAAGCAATCATTCCGATGACTGCTATTTCTGCCTTATCAATGTAAAAGGTTTCAACAAGATAAACAAGCAATGTGTGCAATGTCCAATAATCCCTTCATCTCTTCGACCAGTTTACCATCGTGAAGAAATACCTGCTTTAATATTTACTGAGCTTCCAGAAATTGATAACACAAATTTCCGCTCACCTGCTTCAGGTGATTAAAACGAGACAAAAGGTATTTTCCACCCATGATATGAAGATTTTGACTAACTAATTCTGTTTACTCAGTCTGCTTTGAAGGATTTAGATAGAAATCTTTATCTACTAAAAGAGTCTGCCGAACTATTGGCTTCAGGACTGCTAAAGAATCGAATGTTGAAACCCGGCTAAGTGTCTCATTACAAATATCGCAACAGAGAAGCAGAACTGTATAAGTACTTCCATTCAGATGGCCAGCTTGTCTATCATTCTGATATAGAAATGCTACTTCTCATTATGGGATTTCCAGCATATTATTGAAGGGACTGAAGACTTTTCATTGAGTTCAAAAGAAGTTTAAATATGTTCTGTAATACAATGGAAATAAGTATGTCCTTCTACCATTAGGTCATTCTGTAAAACTTAATGAACAATATTACAACAACATCAAGATTGTTGTGGAGAGGTTGTAATATCATGTTCATGTGTGGTTAATTTGCGTCGATTTAAAAATTGTAAACTTGTATTTTGATCAGCAAGGAGGGTACACAAAATACCCCTGTTTTCTCTCTTACTGGGACAGTGAAGCTACAGCA
The DNA here is from genome assembly GCA_014220935.1 of Platorchestia sp. MABIK. Lineage (NCBI taxonomy): Eukaryota > Metazoa > Arthropoda > Malacostraca > Amphipoda > Talitridae > Platorchestia > Platorchestia sp. MABIK. The sequence goes on from JACJUY010007721.1 coordinate 40,288, forward strand.
GAGCATTGGATGAAAAATTAATGGCATCAGCGTTAGAGTTTGGCATTTTGCGATAAGAATGTTATCAATGATTCGCCAGTGAATACGAAGAATATTGTTTTTCCTCTCTTGCGCATAAAACTTAGATGATAGCAGTTCGCCAAAGCTCTTGATCATGGTGGAGAATGCTTCAGTTATACAGGGTGTTTCAGAGCAAGCGCACAAAATTACACACCAAGTAGAAAATAGCCAAACAAACTCTTTTCCTTCTATGGAATTTTCCGAAAAAATCGGGCTTCTGAGATTTGAGCTGTTAATTGTTTTATTAAAAGATGAAATTTATTTACAAAATTATTCGCAATATTTATTTTGAATTTTCGTAACAAACACTTCTATTCTATGAGAGTTAACAATAGTAAAATTTAGTTTTAGTGAAATTTGGTAAAAAGTTTTAGAAAAAGTATAAGTTTAGTTCTGAGGCAGGAATCCTGGCCAAAATTGCAGTGGCTGCTGGTGAGATTTCTGAAATGCCAAACGTGTTTCCTAATGTCCGGCAGGCGTTAAAGGCTTAGATTTGAAAAGTGCTTTGATGTAGACACATTTTGAACAGTTTTTGTAAAGTAAATTCTCAATAAATATTACTAGTAATTGTGTGAATAAAAATAATCCCTTAAAACAATAAATAGCTAATATCTCAAAAACACGATTTATGTTTTAAAATTTCATAGGAAAAAAGTGCTAATTTGGCCATTTCTACTCGTTGCAATTTGTACCTCCTGTTCTGAAACACCCTGTATATATTCAACTTCTCCTGGTCTTAGTGGAGAGAAGAAACAGACTGGAATATGTTATGGACCTCAAATGAGAACACTTCTGAGAAGTTAAAATTTTATCACTTCAATGAATGGGACAGAAGAAAGAGCTTGAAATGCATTTTGTAAAGTTGTGCAGAATTTTTCAGGGAATAAGAAAGCAGACAACTACGAGGAGACTGTGGAAGAATTACTAATGAGCTTGCGAGATCTTGAATGTAGAATGAGTATCAAGATGCATTGTTTGCACAGCCATTTGGAAAATTTTCAAGAGAACCTTGGGATGTGAGCGAGGAACAAGTTAAGCGTTTTCATCGGGACATTAAAACAATAAAAGAACGGTATCAAGGCCGGTGGCACTCACAAATGTGGGCAGATTACAGCTAGAGCATGATGAGAGACAACCCAGAAGCTGTAAACCAGAGATCAGCCAAGAAAAGAAAGTTCAGATAACTGATCTGTGTACCATATACAGTGTGGGGGTAAAATTATATAACACCTTGATTTAATTGCTATGCCGCCCTTCGTGCGTTCGTGCACCGAGCCACGTAAAAGCGCTCGTCGTGTATGAGTAATCGCATTTTGACCGTGCTCTTCCCGCTGGTAGCACCGGCCCTAAGCAAGCTTTGACGTCCAGTAAACCACTCGAAACGTTGCCGCCTTTCTTATCCTACCGGACACGACGGAGCCCCAGCCAAAGGGCTCACATTGGTGGCCAGTTCCAGAACAAACCCACGACAAGATTTGTTCCGAAAGTTGAAAGAAGCTAAGAAGATATCATCAAGAAGAAATTGAATTCGAAGAGAAATCAGAAGATTGAGAAGAAGAAGATCTAGCGACTAAAGCAAATCAACGGTCGTCAAGAATGAAAAGAACTATCGTGAAGATCGTCTGGTGACGAAGAATTATA
>JACJUY010007722.1:22065-33793 GCA_014220935.1 Platorchestia sp. MABIK
CTATGACTGGACTGCAAACTTTGCTGCTGTTGCCTAACTCTATTCAACAGCCAAATACATGAAAACATAACTCATTTTGCTCGTTGAAATGAAGTGCTAGATTTTTTAGATTGTCTTCATGTCTGGAAGATCCTGAAAAATGTGAAAGGTAAAAATTGACTTTTAATACTGTCTCTTTCAAACAGTTTTTGGATTTCCTGTGGTTAATTTTGATTTTTTTTCCATTTTAAGGTACTTATAATGAGGTATGTCTGGGCACTGGGCATCTATCAATATGAAGGGTTCTTTATGTTTAATGCCCTGGTTTTTGGTGTTGCATTTATCATTAAAATTACTTCTAATGCTTTTAATTTATTTGCCCTATATTTATGCCTGTTTTTTAATTTTTCTTTGAGCTGTTATTTCAACATTTTGTATATGTTGGAATGAATGTACTATGGGTAAGTTGGGTAGGTAATGAGCGTGGAAACCAATTGTTGGATAGTGGGAAATATTGAGCAGTAACTTTTAAATGATCGAGTAGAAAATTCAACTGTAACATTATTCCAATTTGTTATCGCTTATGTGTACTTCCAGTTTTGCAACATTTGTATTTGATAACAGCCCCTAATATGAGAGGAGAGAGCAAACGCCTAGTTCAAAATATTTGAGAATTAATTTGGTAGTTAAAGGTTTGTCTCTTTTATACTGAAGGAATAGATACTCAAGAGCGAATAGATGCTCAAGAGCAGCATGTGTTCTGCTCCGATTTCATAATTGTTGCTCTCCTCATGTCAGGATGGGCAGGGAGAAAATGATTTGGCTGCGTTTGAGTGAAGATTTGTGAAGTCGAAGGATGGAACTGGACAATATGTGAATCGTGGGTCTGAGAACTACAGTATACTAAGGAACAATTATACATGGAAACCATGCACACAATGAGAGAATCGTTAGTCTCTGTGTCTCATATGTTCCGTTGTTTTATTGCATTTTCATGATTGTGAGGAATGAAGGGTAAATTACTGAATGCCAAGAAGAAACAACTTGAAATACTTGACATCTAATATGTATTAGAGTATCTCAAGTTGTCTAAGTTTCATTTAGTTGATTAGATGAATAGTGAATTAAAGTGGATGTTTATTGAGAAAAGTTTCACTTTAGTTCTGTTTCACACTATTGTCTTCTATAACACCAGAAAATAATGAAAGCTCAACTACAATCAACTACAAAAAAATCAACTACAAAAACGATTTCTAAAAGGTCTCTGTAAATCCGGTGTTCAGCTTCCTGCGTGCCCAGCGAGGTCTGCCCTAATTAACACGTTCACTGCCGATTTACCACTAGGTAAATTGCTCATTTACGTATCGGTGTAAATGAACGGCATTTAAATTATTTCAACATCTTTTTTAGAAGAGATTTAAGCATACGGGGTAAAATATGTTGTTACATTTTCACACTTCTTAGGAAAGATAAAATTTTTTTTCTCGAGCAGTATAGTCGTTTTTTAAACTCTGCTACTTACAACCTAACTTAACATGAGATCGCTGGACGCACATGTGCATCCAGTGGCAGGGAACGTGTTAAGGAATATTTTTCACGTCTGGTTTAGTGTGAAGTGCGTGTGAAATAGACTTTGCTTTGAGCCCTCTCAGGAGGATGCAACTAGTGGACCTATAGGAATTAGGACTCCCAGGGGAAAAATGTGAGGTCCTGAGCTGATAGGTAGGCCTTCTCTTAGTTGAAATTGACCAGGTTTTGGAAAAATGTAAGGTCCCAAGCTGAAAGCTAGTGCACCTTTTTTTAAATAGAACGGGTTATTTGCTTTGTTACGGCCCATCTTTTTTCGGTTCACTGCCGTCCTGTTTTTCAGCACCAGTTGCTTTTTCTTGAGCTTTTATATTGTTTCATAAACATTCTTCTCAACTCACTGTTTCTATGCACAGAAGATTTTTTGTGGGAACACAGCTTAGCTTGTTCATAGAATTCCCATTCCCTTAGTGATATTGTTTTAGAATAATGGTGTATTTCCAAAGGAATGTTCCCAATGGTGCCTTCTGCATTCCTTTCTTCGGAACACTTTTGTTTGGTTAGGGAGGTTTGAACCCACTCATCTAGTCTAAACTAATTCCCCAGGCTACATTAGCTACAGGGACCCATCTAACGGGGCCAACTTCATCCAGACGCTGCTCAAAGTACTGCGTCGGTGCATCACTTGTCACGATCTGGCTGCCCTGCACACCATTGTGAATCGCTCCATGAACATAGCTCTTCAGACCACTGCTGCAGGTTTGTCTTATGAAGGATGCTTTATTCCAAACAAGCCTGATTCAAATCATCATTGGTTTTTCAAATGCCTTATAACTAGCACCAGGACGCAAAAACGACTACCCCCGGTTAAGCCGGTACCCATTTTCGACACCTGGGTTGAGTGGAGAATTGTGGCTTTCTCCCTTTTCCCCAATGGAGAGAATCACCAGGTGACACTGCCGGGATTCGAACTGCCGACACCTATCCGTGAAGGGCGCGCTCTTATCCACTCAGCCACGGTACTAGTCACAGACCATTTTTGTTTCAATCATTTTTTTACATTTGGCAGTAATGGAGGGATGAGCATTCAGGTATGGTAGTTCAGGGAGAACTATGGGCGAATATCCTGTTGAGGAATGTTGATGTTTAAATTGTTATATTGAAGGGACTTAGTGGAGCTGGCCTTCCTGGAGAGGAATTATGAAAGTGTTAGTCTTCTAGGAGGATTCTTGGCTTTTTTTGTTTGGCCCTTTTCTTGGTCATGCTGGGAGTTGCAGCTCCAGCTGAAGAACTCTGTTATTAAACCTTTGGCTGATTTTTTTTGTTATGCCTGAACTTCCCGATGTCATCAAACACAAAAGTGCTGGTTCCTTCATGCAAGCTTTAAAACTTCCTATTGACATACACGTTTTTTCAGTGCTCATGAGGTATTCATTCTTATCATCGACGCATCTTTCATATTGGTCTTCCCAGCCGCCGCTTTTATTCTTGCCGTCAATACCTCGATCAACTTTTTTAGTATTTTACCACAATCCCCACTCCCAAAACTAAATGGTGTCTTCCTTCTTCCTCTCTTCGGAACGCTTTTTTTTAGGGGTTAGGGAGGCTTAAGCTAACATCTATTTTAATCTCACTTCCTTGTTAACTCTGAGAAGCTCTTATATTTTCTCCATTGTTGAAGCTCCTGGACGGTCTACACCCATCATATCTTATTCTTCTCTTATTTTTAGAGCCATTGTCCATCCTCATTACAGCAATAAGTTAGTCCAAAAAATGTGCAGAAGATAATGGATCCACTTTTGCAAACCTCCAGTTATGACTGAGGTAAAAATAACTTTGTGTCTGGGCTTTGAATACTGACAAAAATGAATAATTTGCAGTAATCGTGAGGTTGATCTAAAACATTTATGCAATGAATATTTTGCAAATTAGAAACCTCACATTGTCGAAAATACACGGTTGTTGTGTGTTGCAGATCGTCACAGTAAATCGAAGGCAAAATTAGCACATGGGCTACCGATGGACACCCCCTTAGGAAGGTACAACAACTCTGTGAGAGTTAGCTCTACCAGAAGAAAAATTAGAGGTCCCAAGCTGAAGGTTTGGTTGGCCTTCCTCTCATCGAAGTAGAATAGGTTTACATTGTCAGGGATGGATGGCTCTTGATTTTCTTCCCGTTAGGTGGCCAAGCCTTACAAGCCAATGCCCACGGCAACTAACCAGTAAAAGTTGTCTGTTGTTTCTCATCTACTCGTTCCACAGTGATATTAGAAGTTAACAAGTCTTTAAATTTATTACAAATAAAACATTGGATTTCCTTGAAAGCACAGTTTATTGAACAATCATTAAGAACTGGTTAAAATCATAATAGGTAACATTGCACGGCGTAACGGCACTGGCACGTATCAACACGACTTTTGACAGCGACGTCAAACTCAAGACAAGACTTGTACTGAGCGCGACTGCTATGACGAGACTCTTTAGCGTGACAGCTGGAACTTGAGGTACAGATGCGACTTATCATCGCGAGTGCTACGACGTGACCAATCAGTGCGACGGCCGGGATGTAACTACCACAGAACACTGGTAACTACCCAATGGGTCAGCTTGCGCGCTGAGGTCCCAGCATTAGTGCTGCAGTATAGAACCCACCGCGAAGTAACTCCGAGGCGAACATTCCAGAGTGGCGCGGTACGTAAGTCTGTCGAACGGGGGTTCAATGAATGACCCTGTCCACAATATTTAGTGTAAACGATCTATTTTAAGTTCACTGCTGTGTTGTTTTTCAGCACCTGTTACTTCCTTCTTAAACATTTAGCTTGCATTGTAAATTTATTTCTCAGCTTACTGTTTTTATGCGCTGTTGATTTTGTGTGAGAACACGCCTTGTGCATAGATATCCTTGTTCTCTGAATTCGGTACTAAATGGTGCTTTCATCCTTCATTTCTTTGGAACGCCTTTGCCGTGGTTAGGGAGGCTTAAGCTAACTTATAACCTAGTTTAATTTGCGAATGGACACCTCACTAAATCACGGCGAATTAAACGTGTGTTTTGTGTTGCAGATGGTCATGGCAAAACGCAGGCTTCATCACTTGTCAGCACGGGCACCCACATCCTGCACTTCTACCCTCCCAAGCCAGACAAGTCTTCCGCGTAATGCTAGAGCCACGGAAGGGCTAGCGTATGGTGGCGCTTCTTCAAAACTTAGGCTCTGATTGAGAAAATGATTTAGGAGGGGGTCATTTGTATTAAATGAACATAGTACTCAACAGTAGTAGTGCTAAGCATTTTCATGGACATCTCTCAAATATGATTTTTTAGTGGTTTCAACCCGCATCGTAGAAACAAAATCAAAGAAACGACTTTGCTGTTGGCTACCAATGGTTCGTCACACATAACCAATTTCAGGGGTGGTATTGTAGTTACAAGTGGCTTGTTTATTGAGGTTTTTACCTTTAATTCAAGGAGCTTTGAACCTTCACTAAGTGCATTATTTCTCATGAGCTCAAGACGACCATGACCCTCTCACGTCGCGCGTTCCTTTTATCTACTCGGGACCTTGAGCCGCCTGGCTCGTGAGTGTTCAGTTTTGACCCATCGCAAGTGAAGCCATCAGCTTTCTTAGATCCATGAACTGTTGAACACGCGATATTTCTAAAATCAAGTTTCTTATAAACTCAAGTTACGGTTATTTTGTACTAGTAAGTAATTTTGTGTTGTCCAGATTAGGCTTTAGTTCCAGATAGTGTTGTTGCTCATGAAAAGTTCGGCTCAAGATGTTGCTTCAATTCTTCAATTTATTGCGTTCTACGTTTTATGTTAAAGAAACTAAATTTTATATTAAAATCGATGTTAAATTAACTGTTTTATGCTGTATACGTTGTTTATGTATTTGAACTTTCAGTTCCATCAGTGTATATGGTTGTGTTCTTCTCAAAACAGCTTTTGAGATTTTTCCAAATTTTTCAGTGGAGTTGTTTTTGATAATGTCTTTCGTTGGATGTTGAAATTCGATTGAATAATGATAATGTGTTTTGAAGTGCAATTTTACAGGTTGAGAAGAAACTCCTCTCTACTCAGGAGTTCTTCCTTAGCTTTACAGATCTAGACGTACTTCTGTTGTACTATTTGTTTGTCTTTTCCAAACTGAGTACCAATTATTTCTCTGAGTTGGTCAGTGGGACTGTCAATCCGTTGTTAATTTTTGTATTCGATTTTGTTGCTTATGACGTATGCATGACTTCTACTAATCTCATCAGTATCTTTTTTCTTTTTGACAAGGACTTGTTATGCTTTGTAAAGCATCATTTGTACTTTCTGTAAGAAGCTTGACATTTTGAAATTTACATCTGTGAAAGTACTCCGTATTGAGCTGAGCTTCAGTTATTTCGTTCTTAATTTCAAATTTAAATTGAGCCAAGTGTGTTATATTGGGTTACACTTCAGTCCTTGTTATTTTTTCAAATTTGTCATACATCTGACAAAGCGTGTTGTATTCGGTTAAGCTTGTGACCTCGTTATTCATTAAATTTGTATCTGGTTAAATGTTTTACATTGTGCGCAAACCACCCGACCAGTGGAAACTAACCCCGAATTAACGGGCTCTACTGCACACACATTTGCCTAGCACCCATCTGGGGCCGGTAACGCCAGAATAAAGATAATTAAGGACAAGCGGAACATAAAGGCACAGGGCTCACCTGAAGCTTCGAAAATTATGTTCAGGCAAACAATCTTCAATGTAGCCGGCTGTCGAGGACACAAGAGTCCCCTGTAGCGAGGGTCGGATTGCCGAAGAGCAGCGGCACACGTCAAGAGGTGCACACACGCCCACGACTTAGTTCAGTCTGTCGTGTCGGCCTTTGGCTGACACGCTCGTCAGCTTCCCCAAATCCCTTGCTATGGCTTGGGACTCGTTGCAAGAAGAGCAGACGAACATTTTTAGTTTTCATATACGTTTTCGCCGAAGATGTGAGAAACCCCTGCCATTGCTCCGCTTAGTCTTAAATTACCAGCGTTATTAATTTTTAGGCTGATTAAACGAATCACAGCCCTTGAACTTTATTGCCGAAGGCTCTTAAATCTGCCTTACAAAGTCCGCAATGGACCTCAGCGTTCGAGCAATGGCTAGAATTTCGAAAACGTTGAGCTGAGCGTCAGCGACCTCATTTTCAAAATTTACATCTAATCAAGTGTCTTATATTAAGGTTGAGCTTCAGTAACCTTGTCATTTAAAAAAATCTCCTTCTGAACCAATTTTTATATTGGATTGAGTGTATACGTATTTATGAATGCTTAAGGTCATCTTAAGACATTGACTCAAGAGAGAGCTGGGTGTGCATGCGCAGTTAAACCTGACAAATTACACTGCGCCTTCCTAATATTAATGAGCTCTGCGCCCCGCTCTAATGGTAACTCTTGCGATCTTATAGATAATGCAGAAATTTCATTCAACTTTCTAATCGGTAACGCGAAGCTCGGGAGATTCAATGAGAAACCTTCAGTGGTTTAAATCAAGCTCAGTAAATTGTATTTGTTGCTTGTTGGCCACTACGCATAATATGAAAGATCATATGACACTCCAGAGAGGTTATAGGAAACCACTGAAAATTTGAGCTAGGCTAGGCCAGTTTTATCCTGGGCAATATGCGTATTGTTGGGTATTGTTGTTGTTCTTATATTGTTTCACAAAATGTTTGACTGAACACTGATTCAACGAGGTTACTGTTATTTCAATGTGAATCAGTCAAGTAAATGACGTTGTCTGTAGCTACTTTGTTTTCTAACTTTATTATCCTGTGCCTCACATACATTTTGGTTTTTGTAACTGCCTTTGATTATTCTTCTCTTAAAGTGTTCTTTTTAGTTATAATTTTTTCAAATATTAAGACCATTTGGGAGGAAAAAGTATAAACCATTCTCGATTCTAATGAGAGATGTATGTTTTTATAAATGTCTTGACTTTAATGTGTCTTGCAAGTTTTTTAACTACTTATCAAGCACTCGAGCGGCTACAGGTGACCTTAGTAAGGTGGAATATGTCATTATTTGAGCCGACGTGTAGTGCCTTCTGATGAACTTTTATTTTTGATCTTCTCGCAATTGTATTTGCTACACTTATGTGGTAACTTATTTTGCGAATAGCAGTAGAGGTATTTGTAGTTTCAACAGTCTGTTTTCTTTATTGTCTCGACCTGGAGGACGGGGAGTGCCTCGACCTGGCGGACGGGAGAAAAGGACGGAGAGTGCAAAATGCGTAACCCCAAACTTGCTCCACGAGATGTGAATGATGGCCTGCGCCAGGTCTTGTCTAAGTTGCTCGCCGTATTGGTGATACGCTTCTTGCTCTGGTGCCGGTAGCTTCTCGAGTAATAACTTGCACTCCAGACACCAATGTTCGTTGTTATCCCAGTCGCCATGATTTGGATCTCTTTACAGTGGATGAGGGAACTGTTGTACTGTGTCAATGTGCGTGTCGTTTATCTGTAATGTTTCTTGATGCTCAATCTCAGTGCCTGGTTTGAACTCGTAAAGTATCTCTATTGAATTGCTTTGGTATGGGCGTCCCCTCCGAGGAATACAACTAGTGTATGGGAATTAGCGCTCCGCGGAGAAATATGTTAGGTCCCGAGGTAAAAGTTAGATAGGCCTTCCTTTTATTGAAATATGTAGAATAGGTTTTTGTTTCGTTATGGACTATCTTTTTTTTTTATTCATTGCTGTAGTGTTTTTCAGCACCTACTAATTTCTTCTTCAACTTTTATCTTTATTCATAAATTTCTTTATCAACTTACTGTTTCTCTGCACCTTGTGCGTAGATTTCGCGTTTCCTTAAGTCCATGTTAAATGTTGCCTTCCTGTCTTTGGAACGCCTTTGTTGCGGTTAGGGAGGCCTAAATTACGATCTAATCTAGCCTGGGTGTGGATGTATGTCATGCGTCATTAAAGCTCTTGTCTACTATCCAGTATTCGAGTTGCCTGTAAAATGCTTACTGTATTTAGAGACCAGTAGGGTAGACATTTCAATTTGGTGATGGCGTACGACATCCGGGGGATGCTTGCTGTTGGGTTTTCCAAAACGTCTCGTTTTTGTTTACAACAAAATTTCCTTAAATATCGAATGGACAGCCTAACATTTCCTAGGCATGAAATATTCAACGTGAAAGATTCAAAACGCGTGTCCTGTTGCATTGTGCACAATTGAGAGAATTCTCAGCGTTCAGTTTAGGCTATGAGCAAAAACTACATGTAGAACCATCCTTGTTTCAGATATGTTATAGCATTAAGTTATTTTCAAAAATATACCTCCTCCTTCTGTACTTAACTGCGCCTCTAATTCTACAGTTCAACAAGTATAATGGGTGTCAACCATGACCTTAATGATCTCTTAGTTTTCTCAATGCAGTGTGATCCTAATTAATGAAGTGGCTGTACTCCTATGATGAAATAACAGCTCTTATTAATTCAGTGGGAGCTTGATGAAGTTTAAGGTTCGCTGTTGGTGTGGGATCCCTCGTATTGCATGAGGTAAGCGTGTAGTGCGTGAAGTTGCTATAGTCCTCTTGTCTCATTCTCAAATTTCACAGTATTTGGTTCAATATTTGACGTCCTATTTAGTTTGTGGAGATGCATAATATTTTCGGCGAAAACTCCGTAATAAAGTTTTTCATCTTGTATCTTGTGTACCGTGGTACATCATTTGTATGTGTTGAATGGAGGTGACGTGCTGTATGCTTTTGGAATGCGATGCTACTCACGATCATTGGTAGGATTCCCGAGCTCATTTCATAGATGTCATTCTTGTACTGTCTGCCCTCGTTTACGTTCCTGTTACTTAACATTTCATAAGCAAGCTGCCTGCGCTGATAGAGCACAGTAAAAGTAACAAGGTAGGGTTAAACTATTTTTTTTGGTCGACCATGTGGCAATGCCCAAGTCACGGTAACGAACCAATAGCAGCACTCATATTGCATCTGACGACACTGCTAGCCCCATCTCTTGAACCACTATTGGCCTAACGACGTGTCGCAATGGTAACATCGTAAAGTTTATTTGAAATTAAGCCGCTCTATTGGCCAGCCGAACAAAAGGTGTTTTTTCCCTCATAGAATTGACCCTACCTTTTTTTCTCCTACCGTGTGATAGAGCAACATTGTTGAAGGAGACTGTTTTAGGCAACTCGTAAATCATCACATTTTCGTAGTTTAGGACAATTTCGAACCACATCTTCGCTTGTGTTTGAACCGTGTAGGTAAATGGTATTACGATTGAGTGCATGTGTGTTGACAGCGTCAGCTTGGGAAGCATCTCAACGTGAAAACTAAAATAAATTATTCCTGGGCTTACGTTTAGTTTTCGTATCTTGGATACTTCAGCTGGCTTGGTTGTATAACTAACTGCCTTTAAATGATCGGCGATGGAAAAAATGTAGAATTGTTAATTTGTAGCGTATAACGCTTATCTAATTTGAATATGAAGATCGGCAAGTCGTTCCTCGGTGCTGTCATTTAAACGATTTACAGTCTTGGTTTTGTGTGAGAGGATCTCAAGTGATCGTCGGTTCTCTCTGTGCTGAACTTTCACGAGTATGTTGCATTTAACTGAATTGTTTTTACTTAAAGTATTCAAAGACTATTGTTTTGTTGAGAGAGTATATAGAGTGATTATCATGAGTAAAAGTTGAGTAGAAATGACATAAATTCGAGCTGTATAGAATTAAATACACGTGATTTTTTCTAAGTTGATTTTTATTTATTCCTTTCAAATTTGATTCGAAAGGTCTTATTCATTTCTATGATGAAATTAGTAGCTTTCAGTGTTCCTTATCGATTAAACGAAAATTTTTACTTAGTGGTACTGTTGTTTGATGAATTTGCGTTCGGTCGCACCGTACCTACGAGAGCTGACGCTCCAATAATACGTCGCCTAAAATCTTTGCTCCAGGAGTGTGATTGCATGTTTACATAAAGGATTAATCGAACGGTGAAATTAAAACAATTTTGGGCTTAGGGATTACGGACTTGTACACTTGACGCCGCTTTATCTCGATGCTGAACTCCTATGCAGCGTACTTTTTTTTAGTGAAGGTTGCTAGATCAATCTTCAACTGAGGGAAAGTCTCCAACTGGGCCTTCTTTCCTATACAATTAATTTTTCTACGAAGACCCCGCGACATAGCGTAGAAACAAGTCTTCTTGCACTGCTATTAATTTTGGGTTGTGTTATTTAAACGTTTTTTGTAGTTTCTCTCGCCTTCTTGTTACGTGGTGAGCGTCTTCGAGTAAAAATTACCTTGTCATTCATTTGTCTGTTGCATGTTTCACTGCTACTCAACTCGTCGATCTACACCTTTTTCACTTCAAATTAATCCAAGTCAAGTTCTATTTAATCCAATGTGAGGGCCCGAGCTAAAGGTTAGGTAGGCTTTCTTTTTGTTAAAATATAGGTTTTTGTTTTGTTATGGACCAACTTTTTTTCGGTTCACTGCTGTCCTGTTTTTTCAACACCTACTGCTTTCTTCTTCAACTTTGATCTTGTTTCATGAACTTCTTTCTAATCTTACTGTTTCTGTGCCCTTTCTGCATAGATTCCACGTTCCCTTAACTCCATACTAAATGGTGCCTTCTTCCTTCCTCTCTTTGGATCTCATTTGTTGAGGATAGGGAGGCTTAAACTAACTAATAATCTAATTCAATTTAATCACTGTCAAATTTTACATATATATGGGAATACATTTGGATTTTATGTGTGTAATGTCGACTTCCGTACTATAGGTTTTTAAAATAATTTAAAAATGCCTTTTTCAGTCTCTCGTGTACCGATTTCTCTAATATAGGATTATAGAAGAAAAGTGTTTCTCATTGAATTTGGACCAGCGCTTCCCTCAAGATGGATCTCTGCAACCAATCAACGGACTATCAAACAAGTGAAGATGAAGAAGAAAATATACGCCCAGGAGTAAGAAGAGGAGTAAAGAGAGGAAAATACAAGAAAACACGAGAAGAAAAATGCAGAGTGAAATAAGCTGCATTGAAAGATGAAGATTGGAGAGCAGTGGCAACATTTTTCTTGCTAAAACAGGAATGTATCTGTGTAGTAATGTACTCAAATAAATTGTTATCAAACGGAATCGTACATTAGTACTCAGTGAATCGCATTTGTATATTATTTTAAAGATTAAATATACAAATCGTCCGGTAGTAATCTTTTGTATTTGCATGT
>JACJUY010007722.1:37022-53789 GCA_014220935.1 Platorchestia sp. MABIK
ATAATTCGAAAATTAAGCATCAGCGAGCAGAATGTCATTTATGTAAAACGTTTTTAAATGGGTTCCTTAAGTGATTGTTCGGAATGGAATTATTAATTTCCGTGAAAGGCCTAAAATCAATATTGACCGAATCTATTTCACTGCTTGAATTACAAAGGTGAATTTGATAATGTCAATCCCTACAACACAATACAGAAAATCCTTTTTATATTCTACTATCTAAACTAAATATTACATTGAATGTTATCTATTTTCATTACTTTTTGGAAATTTAAAGAACTTGGTTGCTTTAGGTAGATTGTTTGTGAGATTAAACCCTCATCTAAAGACAAACGAGCATCTATAAAACAGCGATTATATTTTAAAAAATACTCCGTCACAGGAGATCGAATTTTAACAAAATGTCCTCCATAAAATTGAATCAACATTATAATTAAATTTTTATTATGGACATTGCCTAATAAATTATTGACAGTGAAGTTTTGGATTACCAATTACACAAAACTCAACATACATTAACAAAAAAATTCAGACCACATACAACATTAAACTTGCACTACTAGGTATATGCTTCACAGAGGAATAAGTAGTTTAATAAGCATAAAGGCATTCAATACTGCTCTATATAGCTCAGATGCAAGAATTTAAAAATAACTGGAGGCTTTTCATTGCAAAGTTATACTGAACTTTAATAGCCAATAACCCAATTTGATTTCAACCGACTCTCTAATTATGAGCAACCTAATGTATTTTATTTGTGTTCCCATAAATTCCACACTAAACAACCCAAAAACTTACATTAATTGACCAAAAATGACATCCATGAAATCAAACTAGCATTTAAAATTCTATGTACACATGTTATAAAACAATACTGCTTTTCAATCAATGTACACAAATATCTTTGAAAGTTAGCATTGAAAGCTCACACAACGAATTTACTTTTCCCAGAAATAGTTTGCTATTAGCTCATTCCCCAACTCCCGGTTACTTCCTAACTAGTAAAACTGCAACAGAATAATTTCACTCTTCATTAGCTTGTTCGTGCACATCATATTCATAAAATTCAACCACCAGTTCTTGATGGAAAGTTTAGTTTCCTTGTCAAGCTGTGTACAGTATAAATTTGAGCTAAATTGTAAGACATAAATAATTATGCGATTTAGATCACCCGTATCGTTCACAACGTTGAATTTACTGTTAACTTGCAACAAGTTTGTTCACTTGGGAAATGAAATTTCAATCAGAAATTTTCCAATAAAACTACATGGAAGTTTATATCAAAGTTTGTCCGGATTGAGCTCTGCATGACACACGGGTCACAAAACTAAGACCAAAATTTTACCACTTTTCATTTCTTTATTCAGTGCATTGCTCTAAAATAAAATTGACACATAACACATAAAAATTTTTATATTAATTACCATTTTGAAAATTCGGCGTCACACGGCCCACTTATTTCACAAATCTTTCCGAAAGCGTTGCCACTCACGAACACTGATCTTCGTAACCTAAACTCCAAAAGAACCCTCTGGATCAATCTTACAATTTACTAGTGATTGAAACTTCGAACAACTTCATCCAGTTTTTCCTCAAAATATTTATAATCAAAATAAAGAATGTTTTAACCAAAAAATTTTATTGTGTGATAAGTAACTATGGTGTTTCATTCATAAAAAAATGTATACTCTGAAATGTGCTTCCTAGACATAATTTTCTCACGTAATTTATTACAAGATTTTTAAAATAAAGTTCAATATGATTTTTGCCTGATTCCATGAAATTTAATACTCTTCACTGAAATACTAAATTAAACAAAGTATCACACATTAACAATGAATTTGCTGAACAGTTCACTTCGTTTTACAAGTCGGATCATCTATATCGGTTCAACATTTTTCAATAATGTTAGTTTACAGAGTGTCTATTCAGCCGTGATATGGTTCTACAAAATAACAATGAAAACTGGAAGCAATTTCTGACTGTTTTTTCCTGCAGGTTTTGATTAATTTCTCTTTAGTCGTGACGTGTTCACTTACGCTCATTGATATCGGGCCTCGCCTTGGTTTTATTATATTAGTCTGATGACATTGATTTCTCGTGCACGAGACAAAAAGATATTTTTACTACCTCATCGCTGCTGAGCAGGTAATAATTCATAGATGCCTTTTGCACACAAGTAAGGACTCGTGACGTAACTCAATGCAGGCTATGTATGAGATACTTTCGCTTTTGAAAATACTCGCGTCTACTGAAGACAGTAGGGCAGCCAGGAGGGGGGGAGGAGCCAGGGGGACCATGGCCTCCGCTGAAATGTTGAGCTGGGGGCTAGTTTCAGTCGCCGTTTTAAGTAAAAGAACAAAAAGATTCCTGATAATTAATGCTTGCCACACCCTCCCGAAATTATTTGGCGGGGATCCTGACCCCTCTTCCCCTTCCGAAATTTTTGGCTGACTGCGCCACTGACTGGAGACTGGTTCGGATGTACACAGTCATTGATAACAGAAGGATTATCGAATACACAAGAACATTCAACTGATTGAAATCAAATTTTCTTGGGAAACCTTTCTTTTACTTATCTTTTAAGGTGAAATGATCTCTTCAAACATGAGAAAAACACTTCATGCAAATTCATTCATTCGCTATATCTTTCTTATAAGTGTTCTGAATAGATTTTGCTGTTGTACTTGCATCAACACCTTTATGAACTTCGTACAGTAGAACATTTCTTATGTGATCTTCAGATGGGTGTAACATGGATGCCAGTATTTATAACAAAATTTGAACATAACAGAGATTGTCTGAGAGAAAATCGTTTACTTTAGTTACAGAAATATAATAACCTAATAACAGAATGTAAATAATAGACAAATTTAATTTTTAAACATCCTTTCTAAATATCGGACATTAATTCTATCCTAACCTGAAGGAGCATCTTAGTAAACAAGCATCATGGTAGTTAGTAACAGTTCTTTTTGAACCAAATGAATTCTGTTACGAAAATATTGAGACATCATATAGGTAATAAATGTAGCTTTCTTAAAAACCAAATCAATAAGAATTTTTAAGAAAGAATGAAAGAAAAAAGAAAAACAGTTTATTTCCAATAAAGATGGTACAAAAAAAATGGTACACCATTGGTATTTAAAATATCTTAGAGTAAATTAGATTAGGCACGTATGCTGTTTCAGCAAACCTACGCATTTGCTCACTATTAGGAACAGAATAAGGCAGCACGTCTACCAATACTGGCAACTTTATCAGTGTGTTGAGATGTACCGTCACGTTTGTTTGTGGTCACCGTGGCCGAGTGGTTAAGAGCGTGCCCTTCACGGGAAGGTGTTGGCAGTTTGAATCCCCGCAGTGCTGCCCGGTGATTTCTCCCCGTTGGGAAAAGGGATAACTCAGCCACAACTCCCCACTCTACCCAGGTGTCAGAAATGGGTACCCGCTTGACCGGGGTAACCGTCATTGCGTCCTGGTGTTAGTTATAAGGCATTTAAAAAGCAATGTACAAGATGATATGTATCAGGCATGATTTTAATAAAACATCCTTTATCGTAAGCAGCCCGTCAGAGCTCCTGATGGAGCTCTGGTTCAGGCGGGTACAGAGTGGCCACTTCTGATGTCGACGACGCCGTCACGCGAGGCTTCTCTTCATCCGCAGCACCGGGGTCCGCAGCTACCAAAGTGATCCGGGACTTGATTCTGCGAACAATAATCTATTTCATTCCAAATATCATTCCAAGTGTTCCAACCAAGTATTAAATTGTTCATCTCCGACCCTGCATTCGTTTGCAGCGCAGTATTTCAGTACGTTGCGGAATTGTGCAGGGTTGTTATAGTTTATTATACGATCATAGTATTATATTGTACCCATAGACAGCACTGTCAGCGTGATTCGCAGAAAAAACTATTAGGAAAAACTCTGGAGTGATTTTTTGATACATTGAAGGGATTTTACGCGTAAATGAAATCAACTTAAAAAGTTAAAAATTCACTTACAGCTCTAGTGAAAGAGAATGATTTTTTTCCTGCACGCAGGCTTAGTTTACTCACAATTTAAACGTGCCTTCATTGGAATGGTGGGGCTTAAAACCCGAAAGATCAGAATGATAAAATAGGGAAATATTTATGAGAGGTGAATGCCGCTCTGTCAATTACACCTGTGGCCCGAACAGCTGCAAAATATAATGAAGTTGCGTGCCAATTAAGCATGTTAATAATTACGCACAATTTAAAAATTTTTGTTCTAATTCTTTTACAGAATGTTTTACAGACCTTACAGAATGTGTGGTTCATGCATGGTAATCATGCATGAACCACAAATTAAGCTTCCCTAACAGCAACAAAGGCGTTCTAAAGAGAGGAAGGACCAAGGCACCATTCATTGGACGTAAGGAAGCGCGAAATCTATACACAGGGTGCATAAAAATAGGAAGTTGAGAAAGAAGTTTATGAAACAAGATGAAAGTTGAAGAAGAAAACAGTTGGCGCTGGAAAACAGAACAACAGGGAAACCAAAAAAAAGAAAGAAAAAAAAAAGAAAAACAGTTTATTTCCAATAGAGATGGTACAAAAGTACCATCATTGGTTTTTAAAATATCTTAAAGTTAATACACTTAGATGATACACACACACAAGAGTATTGTAATACCCGTGTCACTAGTCGAAAAATGATTGAGGGCAATGTACTCCTAATGTTGCTTAAACTACATTTGATGATACATGTAATGATAATTATAAGAGATAACACAACTTCATGGACAATGCATTTTCATTGTGGGGTGGAAACACTTATGACAGTTTACATATACATGACATAAAACTTCGCAATTCTTGACGCCAGGAAATACTATATGAATCGCTTGTTTAGGCCGATGTTCAAAAATGTTATTTCAAGGAAGCGTGAAAATAAATAAATATATATACATATATAAGCATGAGGGACACGAAAAGTACAAATTCTGCACTTCTCATTAAATCATTTTACATAACGGTCATTAGTTGATGGCATTTTGTTTAAATTTAAATGGATGATTACACAGCAAATGTAAAGTTTTTTACGTGAATGCTTTACAATAATAAAGTGATGACGAGTTAGGTAATGTTACAAGTTGAGAGTGAATAGAAAGAGACCACTATCTCTAGTTAAAAATACCAGTTGTCGGTTTAAAAGGAATAGTAAACAGTAATGAATAAGAAAGGAAAAAGAAAATTAGCTTATTTCCAATACAGTTGGCTCAAATATCATCACTGGTTTTTAAAATGTCATTAGATGAAGATCCTTGATTGCTCGAATGAAGTTGTTCCAGAACTACTTCGGCGTGAGAGAGTTCTAGGATAAAAAGGAAAACCAACGTTTTTCTTTCCATCCTAAACTTTTTTATCCAACCAACGAAAGAGAATTCTGTTGTCGCAAATACTCACGGCAGCATTTCTGGTACGAGAGAATTTTGTTGTCGCAAATGCTCAAGGCAACATGTTCGTATGAAAGAGTTCTGTTGTCGCAAATACTCACGGAAGTTCATCATCATCATCATCGTTCCCGTGAAGCTGGCCGCTGGTGGCGCAGGTGATGGCGAAGGCCAGGTCTCCAGGAAAGATGAGATCGTCATCGAACTGCACGATGACGGTGGTCGTGTGCTCCCCTGCAGCTTTGTCCTGCCACAGCAAAGCATATACCTAGTAAGCTCCAGGTAATATGAGAAACGAATACCACAGGATGATTGTATGCAATTCGATACAGAGAATCCAAGAGTCAATGGATATATTTTTTTTTCGTAGCCTCGTAAGTTCCAGGTAATGTGAGCATCGGATACCATCGGACGACTGTATGCAATTCGATACAGAAAATCCATGAGTTCAATGGACATTTTTTTTTCGTAGCGCTCGTATTATATTATTTGAAGTTATCTGCGTCTTGCGTTGTCATATAAGGAAACCGATTTGCAAATATGAACTTTTCAACTTTTCAAGAAGTTTTAGAGAGTTAAAACCGATGTAAAACGCGTAAGATTCATGTCAATAAATTGACACACTAATTTCCACTAGACAAACAACGGGATTTCAATGTTGTTGTGGCAATCATTTAGTAGTCCCAAGGATACACATTGTGAGTAAAAATTTACACTACACATTCGTACTCTATGGTTGATTATTCAATATCTAGAAATAAAATACCGCATATCTTGATGTGATGTAATTTTCGATTTTCATTGCATCCGTAGTCTATATGAAGTGATTTAATGGCGTTCTCAGAATTTCATATTACGTGCATTGAATAAAATAGTTTTTTTGACCCCATGCTTGAACAAGACACACATACCACAGTGGAAGGAATATTTATTATTCCAGAAATAGTTATATTAGGATATTCATCTGATGTTCTGCTCCGTAGCATACTTCAATATGGTGTCTTACTCCATTCAAATGGTAACTGACGAATTTTAGAAAATTCGGAACCTTCACTCCTTCATGAAAGAGAGGGCAATGCATATATACTTTCGACATGAGTTGGCTGAGGCCCAAAATGGATCATAACCAAATGAAAATGCAGTAACATCCACTTTTCCATACCAGTATAAGTGTGATACACCGTTCCGACCACATTACGGATAAAAAGTGAAATCACATCACAGCGGCATATACTCACAAATTTGACCCCGCACTCATCATAGGCAAACTTGAGTGCAAAATCTTTGCCTCCGTTCGCGTCCCTGAAGCAATTGGAGTTCTTAGAGCTGAAGCTGCCCCGCGTGTACAGGGAGCCTTCGAAGTCCTCGTCCATGGCGACGACGAATGCCATCTCTTTCTCGCCGCAGTCCACCACTGCGCGGCTGAACCCTTCGTACGACACCCCGATCTGCATCGAGTTACTCAGGTCACTCTTCCATGTCTCTGGGGAATAAAATAGTTATTGTTGGGGGAATTTCGTGATCTGAGGAATAAAATGGGTTTTCTTGTGGGGAATAAAATAGCTCTTTTTTTAAATTTTGTGATCTGAGGAGTAAAAAAGATTTTATTTTAGGAATAAGAGTTTTTTTCAAATTTCACAAGGTTGAATTAAAAAAAGTACCGGATTAGAAGGAAAATCAACGTGGCTAAGAATATCATGATAAAAAACAAACGTTTCGGATTATGAAAAATCCATCTTCAGTGTTCTGAAATACAACATACAATCCTAAAAGTGAGATTTCCCAGAATCAATCTATTTCATTTATACTCGTACCCTAATGAAAATGATTGGTATTGGAAATTTCGCGATGTTAGCTAAACTTACTCTAGTAAGAATGATTCTTTTAGGGGGAAGAGAGTTTTTTTTTAAATTTCGCGATGTAGTATAAAGCAAACTTACTTTAATAAGAATGAGTCGTATTGGAAATTTCGCGATGTTGTGTCTGATAAGAGTCTTAGTAAATAGATGCGAACTCTGATAAGAACGAGTCTTGATAAAAATAATAATAACTGACGCAGTGCACATTGAAACAACGAGTTAGTACACAAGATGCGCATGCATGAAACCACTACAGACTCGCATCCATCACACTCACCATGTTTAGAACGAGCTGACGTGAGGCCCAGTAAGACCAGGAGGCACTGCAAGTACGCTGTCATTTTACGGGACGGCTGCTAACTTCATGAGATGTCACCGTGCGCGTACCGCTCTCCCTATTTTAAAAAGTACCTTTGCTAATGTGTTTCTGGATGAGACTTGGGCTCCAGGAAACTAATTTGACGATAGCATAAATAAAGGACTTTTCATCAGCATTAGCTCGTCAATAGTGTAGCATGTCGTGGAGAACATGTATGTTTGAAAACATGAATTTTTGCACGTGCCTGTCAAAACAGGCGTTGACATGTATAAACTAATGACCATAAAATCACACGTTGCGATGTATGAAGCTCAAAGTTGGGTTAGTACAAACAGATTTCCCACTGTAATGCGTGCAGAGAAAATGAAATAACTTTATATTGACAGTAGGAATAATGAATTCAAAAGAGCAATCTTCCCAAGACAGACCCTCTCTTGCGTGCTTGGCAAGTTTGTGTGCTATTCTGTAAACAGAAGCAATGCAAATGAGAATACCTTGGCTTCAAGGTTGCACGGAGCAGGCTCTCTCATGTTACACAAACATCTCGCGGAGTTGACTAAAAAATTAATTGCTTTCAGTTATGTGACATTACCTGTCCTGAATATATGGTCAAAATCACGAACTTGTGCTTACAAAAGAGAAGCAAAGAAAATGTTATTTTTCGATCGTCGAAAAAATTCTAAAAAGTTTGAGGAACAGGGGTAGGAACATTACACAGGGCAAAACATATTGCCAAAGACGCCAAAAATCGTAATCGTGTGCGATTCACTTTGAAGTCTCAACTTATCGTAGTCGCCGACACATTTCACGAGGTACGTGAACCAGGTTTCATAACGTTCTTGAATCAAAATAAAAAAATTAACTACGTATGCCCCAGGCTTTTGTTATTGAGTTTCAAAGAAACGAGAGTACAACAAATGAAGTTAAAATTCCATCAATGGGTCCGCATAAAGTTCCCACAGCACTCGATCATCCTTAACACATTCACTACATGAATTCCAGCAAGCAGGCAGAGCTGGAAGCGTCCGTGTGGGTAGATTCCAGCTGCATTAGATCATTTCTCCGCTGTTTATTTGCAGTGCAAGAGCACATGACAAGTCATAAAAGAGTCGAATTAAAAACAAACATTATTGGCACACGAAATATAACAGAAATAAAACCAGAGGCTCGAAAAGTAAGAGAGCAGATATGCACCCACAGTCGACCAGAGCAAACCCCTCACACCCTTCCTTGCTCACGACCACGAGCAACTGCCTCCCAGTTGACCGCTACGACCGCACGTAAACGTGTTCCATCCTTTCACTTTCGTTGCTGACTGGCTCATCTTCACGGTTGCCCAGTGGCCGCTGGGACAACGCAAGACTTGAGGCGCAAGTCAACAGTGTAACTTGAGGGATTATTTTAAAGTCCAGTCATCAATCAAACTCTTAGTGTGCTTTCACGTTCGTAAATAAGAGAGTCCCACTTGAAACAAAATAGTTACTGGATGCCTGAAAAATCACGGGAGCCTAAATGAAATTTTCTAGAATGTTTTCAAGATCTACTGTTGAGTGAATTTCTTAACTAAATATCTAGGTGGGCACACCACCGAACAGGCGGACCAGACGCCCGCATGATCACCTCAATACGCAGAGTTTCAATCGTAGTGAACATCCGGAAGAATATAATTTCCCCACTTACATTCCGGGATAATTTGGAGCCCGCCACTTGAAGGGTACAGAGCTCGGTCATCTCAAGAGATACCGCGTCGGTGACATACCTATGGCCTCTGGCCTCAAGGGGTGCAATGAAACTCGAAACTCGAGTAGATTTTATTACCACTTCTCAGTGTAAGTGCCAAGAATATTTCAGCGCACAAAATATATAGATCCAAAGATACCTACACCGCAACATCGTCCAGAAAAAGAGAGATAGTGTTGCCAAACGCGTGCACCAGAGTATCGCCATAGCCGTACGAGATATGTGATCAATTGTTCATGTGTTCAGAGTGCAGTGCCGTGAGTTCTTCAGAAATACAAGGGGCAACATCTCTTGCAGCAAGTGCTGAACAAGTGACGTGTGTGTTGTGCACCATTCTCCTGCAGGAAATGAACAGGAGACGTGTAAGTTTTGCACTATTCTCCTCCAGCAAGTGCTGAACGAGAGACTGGACCGTGTGGGTAGCGCACTATTCTCAAGTGCAGCAAACGTCCCAAGAAAACTACAGGGTGTCTCACTAAATTAACATCAAGTCGTTATCCAGTAACTCCACAATTTCAGTTCATTTTAAATCATCGAAAAATGATCCGAAGCCACGCGATAAAGGCTAGGTAAGAAAACTTCTCAATTTTCACTTTCAAAAATACTGTCCAGCAGTCGAGTTTTGCGTACCACCGCACGCCGAAACCCTACGCGGCTTCATCATGCGTAATTTGAGAAATCAATGAACTCATGGAAAATTAAAAAACGTAAAACAATAAAAATAATGCAGTCTGAGCACGAAGAAATAGTTTTATCCAGTTCAGACATGATATTTTACGACACGGTTCACTTTCAACTCGATATGAAGAGTGTCACAGAAGACGAGTCACGCTAAACCTTCAGAATTGCTCACGAAATTCGCAAGTATTTCAATTTAATGCTCATGTGCAGTTTTACCTATTTATCCAAAATCAAGCTCGGAGAACTTAGTGGCACATGTTTTACTCGAACTTAGTTCAATTGTCTAATCATTTGAAACATCAACAAATATCAGGTTGGTGCAAAAGCAATGTCCGATTTTGAGATTATGGGTAAAAACAAATAAGCCAATGACTACGGAAGTAATTGTTCATTAAAATATGCTTTCAATGACAACATTCCCCCTTTCAACAAGCTCATAAATGCCTCACTTGTAAAATTCCGTAGGTTTAGAATAAAAATAAAAGTTGAAATATTTTTCAATCATTTCTCTTGTTAGTTCACTGAAATGGTTCTTTAGTCCTCGGAACTAATGAAATCAGAAGCAGGTTGTGTGGGCCGCGTCTCAGTCTTGCAATTTCCCTAGCGGCAACAGTAGAATTCTCGGACACAAGAACATTCAACTGATCGGACTCTAGTGTTCTTGGACAACCTTTCTTTTGCGCATCTTTTAATGTGAAATCACCATTTCGAAAAAGAGAAAACCATTTCCTGCAACTTCTTACATGTGCTAAATCTTCCCTATAATTGTTCTGAATAGATTTTGCTGCCGCACCCGCATCAATGCCTTTATGAACCTTTTACAATAGAACTTATCTTATCTTTAGATTGGACAAACATGGATACTACTATTTATGAAAAATATGAACGTAACAGAGATAATCTGAAACTACTTATTTTAGTTTAATCCCAATAATACATCACACTTATAACAAGCTGTAAATAATTGATAAATCTAATTTTAGACATCCGTTCTAAAAATAGGACATTACTTTTGCACGGAGCTGATACAATACGACATAGCCAACAAGCGCTACTTGAAGTAAAAATCTGACACGTTAAGTCTAATTTATGAGTTGTACTAACGCTCTCGCATGAGCAATTTCTTAACACGAAGCTCCAATACTAATTTAAAAGCTTAAGGTATCTGAAAAAAACTCTTCGGATTACCCATTTCAAAATTTGAAGATATTCTCGCGACAAGAAACGAAAGAACAAAGCAAGTACCACAACTAGCTACTCCATAAAGCAAGGAAGAATGCAGCCATGTTCCGATGAAAGAAAACTACCATCAAATCCCAACTGAACCCAACTCAACCACAACTCAGCGTACCACGTACCACAAATGAGTATCACAACTCAGAGTACCATAAATGTGAGTGTATCGCACCACAAATGAGTAAAGAAACATTTGCATGTGAACGAAATTTTGAACTACTTGCGTCGTCGCAGCGGTGACGCTGGCGACGAAGTTGAGTTTGCACTAGCAGCTTACATTTTCCTATACTTCACCCAATATCAATTGGCAGTTTCTAAACAAAATAACAAAATGCGCTAACAGACATGCTAGACATGCTTTTGCTGTTTCAACTCATGTCTGTTGCCCCGATAACACCTAAGCCAGACTTATATTAAGGTATTCTTTCTCTCATGCACACTAGTGATATTGCCTCTAAGGAGATGCAATAGTAACTTCGCCAGGAAATCGGATAAAAGAAACAATTTGTGTAAAAGCGCAGTGGACACTGCTGCTGTGGTGTCGCTTACACGACGCGACAAGGAAGTAGAGTCAAGTGAGGACGCCTAAATGAAATTTTTCCCTTAAGAGGGAAAAATCTAAGCTGCAGAACTGCCATTTCTGCAGCGGTCCTCTGTGAGGTTTGTACGCAGCCCATAAGTTGCAGCCCATAAGTTACACCCGCACAATCGATGTTTTCCCTGTATCGGTCCCCGCATTTTGGCTTCACAGAGTCAGCTCTGAGCTCGCTACTTTGACTTTCATAAGCAGTGGCATGGAGAAGCGACGTATAGAGCGAACCAGGCCCATGCGTTCTATAGGATTGTACCACCAGTAAGTAACATTGGTTTACATGAACATTCTTCGTGGAACGTACGTGAGTAAAGGTTACAATTCATGATAAAAAGCGTATTAATTTGTTGCTCGAAAGATATAGAAATATACATTAACACACACTGGACAGAACATTCAGTAACTAAATTTCAGCCACAAGTTATACCACTTGCATAAATACGTCAGTCGAATTCGTTCCCGACAAGAAAATATATTTCGCTTATTTTAACAGAGTAACATGACCACATCCAAAAAAGTTGTCTTACACTGAGAAAAACTGATGGACAGAGTACAGCCAACAAATAAGGTAACCCTCTCAATAACTACAAGGAAACTTAGCTAATTATGAAACACCGTTGAGACTCGGGAAATCAAAACTATGCCCCTGATAAAATAATTTTTAAAGGAACCATTTTAATTTATTGTGTCCGTGATAAAATAAGGAACTATTTCAATTATCTGAACAAAGCCTCGTACCATGAAGAGTTTGAACGTCGCTCTGACACTACAGGAACTCACCTCCAAAACTACCTCGGTTTGCGGTCGAAACTAGAGAGTGGGTCGAGGGACTGATTAACTATTGATAACGAAGGATGTTGACGAGTCAACACTAAAGCACGGAGACAACTGCTAAGAATATAATAATAATCATAGTCCCTGATTAACATTCGTCACAAATATACGCATGAGTGATCCATATGGTGTGAGCTGACATCTAGCGAAAAGATACATAAGCTCTCTAGTTCTCAAAACTTTTTCACTGTTTGCAGTTCCTGGTCGCAGTTTTGACCATAGTGAATTGGAAAAAAAAAAATTAAACTTTCCTGTTCGTGTAGGAAATGATTCAGTCAAGCGTCCATCACTTCTTGGAACGGATAACATGTCTGCCCAAAGAGACTCTTCCAACCGACATTGCTGAATTCGCTGTCGACACTCGAGTTGTATCTAAGCAGCGTCACGTCCCCGTTTAGATGCACGCTCAACCAAAGTGAACCATGGTGCGCTGTGACAGAAATTAGCGGAGGCAAGAAAGTTTTGGACAATTCTCATAACGGGGACGCACATTGCACAGCAGAGAGCTGGTCCTTGGTCCCATGGTTTGCGCGTTGCTCAAAGTAGCATTTCAGGTCATAGATTCCGCCATCACCACGATTCCTTCATATTTTCCAAGTTATTGTGGAGCGAGACTTGAGAAGAGGGCGCCCTGGGACTTGTATAGCCCAGCCCGTGAGATGCATTTTACTGCACTGAAAAGCAAGTTCAGGAGAGGGAAGCACAGCAAACAAGAGTAGCACATGCAACATCCCATTCTCTAGTCCCCTTCCGTTCCCTCGTCAAGTAGCTCCGTTTATTTACACAGATAATGCAACCGATAGAATTTCTCAGTGTAAAACAATGAACACATTAAAAATTAAATAAAAATAAGAATAAAAATAAATCACACCACGGCATAAACCGCACAGAACCGCAGCAGCACAAGTTTGGTCCGTGAAATAAATATGTACGCTAGTAATAGTGACAACACACAACAAAAATCAGTAAGTAACTAGCACACAATACGCACTCACGAGGAGGCCATTATCGAGTTTGGTCGCGAGTCGATGTACGAACGAACGAACAATTAACGGTTCTATCAAAATATACTTGGAGTTGCTCTACACCAAAAGACGATCACTCGTGGACAGCATTTGTTATCTCATGCAACGCTGGAGCGGGTCCGTAGAGCTCTGAAAATATCACGGCAGTAACGAGCTACCAACTCACCTCATCATTACAAGATTAGATTAGATTATTAGTTAGTTTAAGCCTCCCTATCCGCTACAAAGGCGATCCAAAGAGAGGAAGGAGGAAGGCACCATTTAGTATGGAGTTTAGGGAACGTGGAATCTACGCAGAAAGGGCATAGAAACAGTAAGATGAGAAAGAAGTTTATGAAACAAGATCAAAGTTCAAGAAGAAAGTAGTAGGTGTTGAAAAAACAGGACAGCAGTGAACCGAAAAAAGATGGTCCGTAACAGAACAAAAACCTATTCTATTTCAACAAAAAGGAAGCCTACCTAACCCTTAGCTCGGGCCCTCACATAGTCCCCCTGGGAGCGCTAATTCCCATAGATACAACAGTTGTATCCCCCTGAGGGGCTCATCATTAAAATGATTTTATTCCATTCACTGGAAGTACGAGGAAATTTAGGA
Organism: Platorchestia sp. MABIK; assembly: GCA_014220935.1. Lineage (NCBI taxonomy): Eukaryota > Metazoa > Arthropoda > Malacostraca > Amphipoda > Talitridae > Platorchestia > Platorchestia sp. MABIK. Next base: position 51,321 of record JACJUY010007722.1, read on the forward strand.
GAGTGATTCCTGCACGTTTCCGTCACTGGTGCCAACGCTGAGTGAATGAAGCTTTATTGTACCATCACGATTAGGATACGACATTGATCACATTTATTCAATTTAGAAACAGACGAACAAATCGAATGTTTGAAGAAAATATGTGTTGTAGTGGTAGTGTTAACATAAATTTGCTAGCGATTCAGCAATTCGTACCATAGTAATTCGAAAATATGGGTAGCACTTCAATGCTGGTGCTTCTCAGACTTTTGGGATTTACGATTAAAGGGAAGCATTCCATATTTAGCATTACATGATCATTATAATTATACATCAGAGCCGAAACGTTCCCAGTCATTACACCAGCCTCATGAATAACGATAATCTCATACACAAAATAGAGACGAGTTTTCCAGATTTGAGAGAGCCAAAATAGCAAACCTGTTATTTCCGTAACAGAAGGAATTTGAGCCCACCTTACTCTGAAGCGTCAATGCACAACAGGAACCTGTCACAAGCGACACTGCTGGACCATGTTGGTCAGTCATGGTATATTTGAGAAACGTCCCGTTCCCCCGAACGATGCGACAATTATAATGAACTCCTACGAGATGCGTTCAGGCATCCTGCTACTGAGTAGAATTTTCTCCATGTGGCGCCTTAGGAAAAGTCCCCTCAGTGCAGAGAACACTCAATTATCTAATTATTCAGTTTTTATTTTTTTTATTTTAGGATTTCCCCAGTTTTTGAAACTAAATTATTCAGTTCTGAAATACAATCGTTAGTTTGTGCTGGTTCTTACAGGAAGTCATTCTTACGTTTCTAACTCAGAAGTACTCTGCAGGTACCTCATGTCCTAGCGCTAGGCAAATGGTTTAGCATGAAGCTCCACACACACAAATATTTCTTTAGGGCAGTGGTCTCCAAACTAAGATCTGCGGGCTAAATCCGGCCCGCCAGGATGATCAATACGGCCCGCGACAGATAATGGCTTATTGTTTCGATAGCTAATGGCTTATTGTTGTTATTTTTAATATAGATAATGGCAGGAACATAGCAGAAGAATTAAAACGGTATTGGCCGTTGGAAGTCACTGGAGTAATCAGCATGGCCCTGAGACTGGGCAGTTTGGAGACCCCGCTCTAGAGTCTAGACCATCGAAGCACGGAGAAGCGTAAGCGTCATGGGTGTGCAGGAGCCTCGCTGTCTACTCCACAGCGCACTTGAGTTCTCTCAAGTTTGTCGCTCAGTTATCATGCGTATAACCTTGACAAAAAAAAAAAAACACTGGAAGAGTTATGTCGCAGATGATTCTGTCAAAGCAGCAGCGTAGCAACTGGTACTGGAAGACACCGCTGAGGCCACCGATAGACTGAATGGAAGATGATGCGAGTAAATCAAAAAGTGAGGTGGTCGAGTGAAAAAGCTGTGACATTGCTTAAACTTCCCGTGATGCGGCGTATGAAGAATAAAAATATTCAGTAGATTTTCATGCCTAATCAGAAAAAAAATTCTAATGAGTCCCAATGAGATATATTAGAAATTCCACAACAAAATTCGGTGGAAATTGCAATAATCTTTATTGAGGAGTAGAAAAAGTCGCAATCATTCAATGAGAAGACGTGAATCAAAGTTAAAGCACACCATCGCTACAATACTAACATTGTATTGGAACGAATGTTGTTCTGATGTTTCGCAGTGTCCCGGCGCAAATTTGGTTAAAAAAAAATTTACTCTCATGTCTATGCCTGACCATGTACGGAGCAAGTTTGGTTACAAAACAATCTCGAGTTACTTCCATGACTGTGCCTGACCCTGTACACAACGTAAGACATTTACTTGAGACTCCGGCGAGACTCCCACACGCCTCTGCCTACGTTGTGCTGAGCTTAGAAGCCGAGGCGCTGTCCAAAAACTAACACATTGCTCATACTAGCAAACTCTGATCAAACACTCATGGGTTCACAATCCAATCGTTTCGATTGAAACGCATGGCCATGAAATTAAGGGAAAAATAGTGAATCCTGTTCTTGATCAGCCTGCGCATAAACAAGTAGTACTGTATATCCAAGTGTAAACACGCCATCAGATACGAACAATGCTTGTGAAATTTTTCACAGAAAAATAGCGAGGTTTATTGCAGTCTGAGCCACAGAATCGCACAGAGAATTCCCTAAAATCAGCAATGTTGACGACCGGACACAAGTCTACAGAAGCCCTATGATATGCATTAGTATCGGCGCTACTCTTGGTTCTATTGGCAGTCACTACTAGCAGCGGTACCAGCAACGCTAAGTTTCTACAGTGCACGGTACAAGAAACAAGGTAGGGTCACACCAGTCTTTTTGCGTCGACCGTGTGGCAATGCTGGCGTCATGGCAATGAACTAATAGCAACGCTTATATTGCATCTGGTAACACTGCTAGCCCCAAATCTGGCACCGCAATTGGCCTAACGACATGTCGCAATAGTGACGTCATAAAGTTTATT
>JACJUY010007723.1:2472-57344 GCA_014220935.1 Platorchestia sp. MABIK
ACAACTACAAAGAGGATGTCTTATGAGCCATGGACAATTTATTGACGTCCGCTACTCATCATGATGGACATAATGTGTCATAATTTTGTACTAGACGAAAGACTGAGAGATGATCGTCAAATTAAGCAGTCCAGTATTGTGAGGTATTCTTTCAAATCTTAGTTCTGAGTGGTGATCTTCATTTATATGCTATTACTATCGAAATCAAACAGGGGAAAGAGATATCCGTAGACCGAACTTAACTTCGCATGATGCTCATGCCTAGTCCATATTAATAACACTTTCAATCACTTATGGCAACTTTAGCAGCGAATTCAACAAATTTCTGCACGGGTTTAGTGGAGAGACAAGTTCGGTGCAGGAGAGGGAGTACAGAGATATACTGTAGACAGGAGCTTCATCAGCACTCGCGATGGCGCCCCTCAATGGTGAGGAAACAAGCGCTAGTGCCGCCACCACTCCACCGCTGGAGAATGTTTGCTGATGCATGGAGAACTCGAGGCTTCCTCACGCCTCAATGCCGGGCTCTGGAATGACTTCTCGCTACACAACAGTAATAATTCTAAACTGGAATCGATTCCTAACAATGTTTAGGGATTGTTGATTCCGTACCTGTGGTCGAGGTGAGTGACCAATCATAGTCGGTTCAGTTAGTAGAAGAGGTCCTAGTTTTCGGATACCAAAGTTACTAAGTCTGGATGCTAATATGTGCTACTTGCTCGGTTGTATCCATTAACTAGAAATCCAAGTACAAGCTTATAACAACAAATTAATACATTATATACAAATATGCAGATGGCTCGTATACCTGATTTTTTCCCTATGAATAATTTCATACGCTTTCGAAATTCACGTCTTCCGTCAGGTACGAAAATAGAATCCCAATCAACACGAATTTTTCTTTATTCTTGATTTCTTTCATGCATCGACGTTTGATTTCTGGAGCTGATATTTAGTTTAGTGATGGCCGATTTTTCAATGAAAGTAACTTTTCTCGCCCCCCAACTTCGGCCCTGCCCAGCATGTGGCGCGGACTCGCGCTGCTGAAATTCAGCGCGAGCGACAACTTCTCTTGCGCTGCACGACGATCTCTACAATAAAAAAATTTTAAAGTATTTCAAGTTGGACGAAGGTTGTAAAACTTTCCCTCCTGAGCAGCTCTTCACGTTTCAGTATGGACGATTCGGCTCGTAGAACAACTTCATGCCTTGATTTCCGCAGACATGGGCATGACTCACAAACATTTCCCTAGTTTTTGATTTTCGATTGCTCACCGTTTGATTTCAGTCCAAATTGACGCGGTAACCTGAATTTCTCACTCAACTATTTTTACGATAGCAAAATTTCTAAAGAAATGATCAGAAATTTCCTGTATTTGTGTTTTTTTGCCATCACAAAGGTGGAATTATTTCCTATGAGTGTATTTGTGCAGAAATGGAGAAAGATAGGAGGTATTATTGGGAGAGCAGATCAAATCTTCTCCGTAGGTTGCCGGATCAGTCTTGGCTTTAAGTTTTCATAACCAGTCGGAGTGATCACGGAGCCAAATTTGCACCGTTCCAGCCTTGTACGAGTAATTAATGAAAGCCACACAAACGTACACCTGATCTCTTCCTTTGCCACGTGTCACGAAATATTCTTTAGAACGCATGCCCCTTTCCTTCGCCGCAAAATAGGTAAAATTCGGCATTCAAGGCAAGTAAATTTTGAGAACAATTAAATAGTAGCCACCTGTTTCAAATCATTTTGAAAAAAACAGTTTGTATAGCAATAATTACACTGAATCAAACTCCTCTTACGACGCCTGAGTTTGTCTAAATTTGACCATCCAACCCATTACTTATCAACGAATATCTCGTTCATTATTTTGCTTGCAAAAGACTCGGCGATCAACATGTTTTTTTACGGCGGAGAATTTCTACATATGATTCGTCTGCTTGACTTTGGGGAGCAGAGCCCGGCGCTCCATTTACAACGGCAAAATATGTCCGGTTGTATTTAGAGCCCGTCATCTCCACGTAATGCATACTCGAGCTTGTCCGTCAGGTTCTGGCGATGCGGGCGGAGGGAAAACAATTTATGGTCCATGATCCGGCGCCCAGGAGGTGGTGTAGGTCCGGTGTGTCTGCCCAGAAAATTATCAGTCGCATCACGGGCCTCGAGACGCTGGCGCTCGTCCAGCACAGAAATCGATCCATCGCATGGCTTCGAATTTCCTCCTGTCTTTCTGTCGCTGTACACCTCCTCCCCCTTCTGCTCTGTCCTGCCAGCCCTGGATTTCCCTCTTCTCTGTCCCCATATCACCGACCCCTCACGAGTCGTGCAAACACAGGGAAATATTTTGAGTATACAATCGGTCACTACAAGCTGACCAAAATCATATCTGTTTTGAAGTGGAAAATAATAATTCTAGGCTGAAGAAAGGCCAGCCTCCTGAGAGCAGCGTTGGTGGTGTGCATCAACACATGAGTTGGACACTCATTATATGACGGAATTAGATCAACTGTAAGGGTCTTGCTAGAGTCTTCGAGATAATTTTCGGCTTAATCGCTGATGGGAGAAATAAGTTGAGGTATTTTTTACTGCCAGGCACCATTGCTCATAGGGAATTCGGCTCTCCTCGCATGACCTGCAACTTTTCCACTCCAGCCAATACGCCATGCACTTACCTCATGAAGCTTTCTTTTTCTTGCCGGAAATTTCTTCTTTCGTTGGTCATTTCTCTAGCATCCCTGAAATAGCCTTACGGTGGCGAATAGTCTCCTTCAGCAACACTAAATAGCCAAGCTTTGTTCACTACAGCTCAAATAATAATCCCTCCCTCTCACCACACGCCTCAAAACCCCCTCCATGCCCCATAAATAGTCCTCCTCCATACGTGGAATGGAGGAATGGTCCTCCATAATAGTCATCCTCCACACTCGGAGTGGGAGAACAATCCTCCTCCTCACTCGGAGTGGGGGAATAGTCCTCCACAATAGTTACCCACCGCGGCCCCTACGCATCTACACACGCGCCACAAGTCAGCAGCTGTTGAGTCAGAGGGCGCCTTCCTCCTGTGCGGCGCTGCCAAGGAATCCTCGAACCTGCGCAGGTCCGTTTCCTAGAAGCTGGGAACTAAGCGACTGATGAGGCAGGTGGAATGTGCGAGCTAACCAAAACTAGCACTTTTACTTTGATGCGAATGAGCTTCTTCAAATGACTTAGATATTCTGGCCCAGCATGAAAGTTCTAACACAAACGATGTTCATACTTCAAGGTGAAGGAAAAAGCGAACTTTCTCCATATGAAAGAAAATTCGTTTGATGTTCTCTCGGCTAAGATTTGTTAGCAGAGGTCGTAGATGTGCTTTTTGTCTCCAATTATTTTCTACAGCAAGCAGCTGTGAAAGCCTCAAATTCTCAATTTACCCACGACATTGCAGTAAATATTTGTAGGATTTGATAACGGAGCTATGAAGCTAGGCTTAATTCTTTCGATATCAAAAATCGCAATATCCAACGAGGTTTGTAGCTCACGTATAGCTAAGGTCTTGTGTATTAATTTCCCTTCAATGATATTCGTTTTATGTTTTCATGCTATTGCCACGATTTATATCCGTACATTATTTAAATGATACACAGTTTGTTTTCTCTACTGATTATACAAGCTAATGATACCAAAATGATCTGTTGCTGACTAGACGAGCAATGAAAAATGCGTTACATTATCATCAAAAGGAGGGAAATTGTTGGCCATCTCTCACGGTTTCCATGGTTGCATCTCTGCAGTAACTGTCACACAAGTGGCAGGCACTCAGAGAAGCCGTCAACGTGTCACTCAAGGTACATTAGGTTGTAACAATATGTTGACAACGATAGCTATAATTACCTATCGTTGGGCTTCTAACAATGAACGTTGAGCGAGGTCTGTCACAACAACGAATGAAATCATATTTTTTCCATGTTCTCTTTACGGTAAAAGGTATTCGGGTGCAGAAGACCTCTACGAGTCGCTGCGACGGTTTGTGACTCGCGATTTTGCCAACGGGCGTCTGAACAAAAACTGCGCTTCAAAGAGGAAGGTGGATATTGTGTTATGTAACTTGAAAAAAATAATTTTATAAATGAATAGCAGGTATATATCGAGTCCTTAAACTTAACTCAAACATATGACGTATCCTACGTTTTCAGGAGAAAATTATAAAAACGACAAGCCAAACAAATTTATCCTGACCTTTGCCCGATTGAAGTCTATGGCCAGTGCTTTGCGAAGAAATTACAAACAAATCCTGAACGAACCGTTTGGTTTTGGTCCCAATATACAATGTACAGAAGTTAAGCCATTGCTCTCCGTAAATTTGTGATGTGGACTTATTACAATATACTACACAAAATATATCATCCATCGACCAATGTCGCTTTTTGTTTGGGAACTTAAAAGAAATAAATTTTTTAGAACATTTGCTTCATAGTTCGCAGCATTATTCTCACTAAAGTCAAACATTATGGCAAAAAAAAATCAGATGTGGTATGATAGAAGTTTTATTTAGCATGAACACAAACGGACTAAGTATCTACGTTCATGTGTCTTAAGGAAATTGTAAAACTGAAATAATTCGTTAATAAGCAGTAATTACCATAGATAACAAATAGAATACCCCAGAATGACTGCCTCAACTTCAGCTGAGCACTAAACCTGATGCCGTTAGCATGACGTAGAGTTAACCTGAACAACAATTCGTAACGTTCATTGCATTCAAAATTAATTTCTCTCCCCAAACGTTAAATAGGCAATCATTTCTTCAGACATTCTGCCGAACGAAGAGCACGACAACGCAGTTTGGTCCCTAATTCATTTACGTAAATCTGCATAATATTGGGTTACGCGGTGCTGAAGGATGAGGGTGCCTCACAAATTCCACTTTCAATGTTCATCAGCGTTGAACCCAAAATTGCCGCTAAAATCCACAGCAGCGGAATCGTCGAGGACACATAAGCTCAAACCACGTGCACAGATTTGTTACTGTCGTTTCGTATTACGTATTATTATTTCGTACTACGTATTACGAAGGCTAACACGTTTCGTGTAAGCCTTCCGTATTAAGCGTTCGCATTCAACGACAGCTGAGTTTTCATCGCCGACAATGGGGCCAATACAAGTACATAAATTGGTTCGTAAATTAGCGTATAAGTTAATAAAAAATGGCGGATAAGTTAACAAAAGCCATTCAAATGTGTGCACTGTTCTCGACAATGTTCAGTAATATTTAGGTTTCAGATCATATACATACATATTCATGTTAAAGCAGTAATCGCTGCATCATAGCATTAATTCCTTGGTGTTTATTTTGCTCTGAAATTTTGATATTTCATTTCATTTTGGGTGAGATTACGCTCAGTTTCGTACCAGGTGCGCTCTGCGGAGGTAATTCCACGGCCAAGCCTGAGCATCTGATGTGACTGATAATCAAGGCACAAGATGGCGAACTAGGGCGTGACAGAGGAGAGTTTAGTTCTTGGCACATGGAAATATGCCAAAAAAATCCGGATTGATGATTAAATTCCTCGAGTTGTCTTTTACAGCATTCTCAGCTCGACTCAGATGCTGCAAGCCCTCTGAATGCTTTCAAATACTTGTATCTCGCTGCAAAAGACATGGCAACCTCTTTTGTTGTTAGTATATCGTCATTATCAAAGGAAAATACATGTGCACATATTGTACGTTTGCACAGTTGACTGATGATTTCGATAGCTGGCCATCAATTCAATACACAGTACTTTCTAGCTCTTCAGTCGAGCAGTTCTTAATTTTTGAGGAGAATTTATTAATAGAAAGAAGCGTAACTTCATCCCTAATTTTTAAGATGATTTTTTTAATCAAGAATTCAACTTTTTCACATTTCAATTAGTAAACATGTGCTAATGTCAATCTTTAATTTAGGACTGATGCTGTGTGGAAGACGAACAGATACTACACATCTGTATTAGGTTGATGCGTGCGTGAAATCAATCAAAATGACTTCTGCTTTTTAGCATAAGAATGAGGACGAGGCTATGCACGAAGATACAGGACATTCAACCCTCACCACATTTCCAGCGAAAGATTTCTTGCAAGATGCTGTCTTCACACCACCCCTCTCCTACTCTCAGAACAGCGAAACCGTAATAAACCTAAAAGACACATCTAAATCACCCGTTCTTCCTTCCTCTTCCTGCTCTTCACCTCGACTGTCCCTAATATAATCCAAGCAAGGTTCCAAATTATAAAAATATTCCCAAGTCTGGCCATTGGAAGGACCATAAAACACGGAAACTTCCAAAGTTGGGCGCTTGTCAAAAACGGACGAATTTGGATGGTGGCCAGCAACAGCCGGGGCCATTGTTGGCGGGCCGCGGTGGCGGCACAAGGGCCCCTGTAAAGGTGATGGAAGCGCGGCCAATAAAGGTGTCCTGGGGGCCTCTGCCGCTCCGACATATTAATGACGTGATCAATGAGACTTCTTCTTTTTATAGTCCGCAACCAAGTCTTCTGCAGTCTCAGTCTTGCTTGAAATGTTTTGAATTTTTCGTTTGAATCATTTCTGACTCGATGATTGCCCCAAAATTTTAGTGAAATGTGAATGAGCTCATACTAGCGTAATGTGAATGTTGTTGATCAGTTCTGTTTAAAAGAATTCTAAACTTTCAGAAAATACAAAAGTTTTTGGTGAAATGGTTCGACTACAAGAAGCGTACCTCTGGTTCCCGAATGAAATCAATCCAACAGAAAAATATTTGCCCTGTATATAGAAATGACGAACTAGGGAATATCGAATACACCGATGAAACATCATCGTAGCGTCTTCGGTGATGAAACGTCCTATATAATAATAATGATAATGAAATCAATCCAATGCAGAGAGAACTTTGGCGCTAATCATGACATAAGCAGCTCAGAATACCTTCCACTGAATCTGGGTTTCTTTCTTTCAAATTCCAGGGTTTACAGTTTCAATTTTACAAATTTAGCAGAGCTAAAAAAAGTCGCGGCGGTAAAAGACAAAAAATGCGACTTTTCCCACATTCAGTAGTGTTGCTCACATCTGACTGAATTTTGCCTGTGGACTGTGGTCCTTTTCTTAGTTTCAATGGCTAACTTAGAGAATGAATTCTTAATTCACTCTCCACTCGAATTTTCTGCAGTTTCGGGAATGTCATTTGTCTATGTCGGCTATTGAAGAAGTAATTTTTACAGAATAGAATTAATTAGTACAAACTCAAGTACAACCTCGTCGTACTTGCCCTCGTAAAGTAAAATGTTCCTTCGAGAGACTTACGCGAGATGCACTCATTTCCAACACATGACGCACATTATGTGAATAAAATTTTTCTTTTTCATGAATCACGAAAAATTGATTCAATTTTTTGAATGATGTACTTAGTCAAGATGACAGAAATTAAAATAGAAATGCTGTGTTTTCTAAAAGGAAGTTACAGCTCATGACTTGACTTAGCTAGAGAGATGCTGTACTTAATTTTACTCAGTTATCATATTCCAACGATTCCTTTTTTTAATGCCGGCTGCAAGTCTGATGCAGGTCAAAAACGAGCACAATGGCGGCGACTCGACAAGGCCCAGTTTACTTGTCCTTGTTTTTTTGCACTTGCAGCTCTTTTGGCCTCCGAAGAACCTTGTTTTTTGACGGTAGACTTAATTCGCATTAGGTCAGCCATGGGACGACGCTCTCTATTAAGACAACTACGTAAATACTTACGCGATGCGCGCTGGAAACAAGGAAATCTGATGACATGCACGTCTGTGTTTCATAAAATCGAAAATGTTCACTGATTTTTTTCAGTACAGAAATTGGAGTTGTAGGTCTGTGAAGAAAGCAACCTTGTAACTGCAAGGACATCGTGTGGAGAAATGTCGCATTCGCTCTGAAGTATTTCTTGTATGCTATCTGAAAATTTATTGTAAGAGACTATTGATGGAATTAAATTTGAAAATGAAGTTGACCTTCCAAACATTCCAGAATTTATGTGTTCTTTATGTGTGCCTGATTGTTTTCATGTAGAGTTGAAGCGTAACACTCACTCCTCGAAGATCAACGAAATGAAGTCATGCATCCCCTGCAATAAATCAGACCTAGCCCCACAATTGAGGGAGCCAAGGCAGGTAAGAAACTTTAGCCCTTTTGGCCACGGATTCAAAATTGCAAAGACTTGTTGCGTATTCCCATTCCCTGCTTATTTTTCTCAGCTGAATCAGGTAACATTTAAGAAGTAAAATTGGGAAAAAGGATGCACTGAAAATTTAGTGGTACCAGAATTTTGTTGTACTACTTTACGCAAATAAAATAATTTGCTGAGAAGCTTGGTAAGAAGTTTGCACAACAGCTGCTACCAACAACAGATTTATTTATCAGAGACTCACCAGATAGATTCCTACACAAAACAAAAACGTCCGTTGATGTTGAGAATGACTACAGGACATTGCTTGCCCAATTTCCATTTACTGTTACAAAAACTAGAGCGCAAAAAGCATGATCGACTTGTGGCAACTGAAGCTGTATATTTCTATACTTTGAGCGAAGGGACGAGTTCAGATGTGGTTGTCTGCTCATTAGCCAGGAAAAACACGACACTGGATATCAAACAAATCAACGGTAATCAGTGGCTTCTGTCTTTTCCGGGAAGCGGCGCCATGGGCGCATCGTCTTCTCGTTTCTTCGTCTCGTGGAGCAGCGCGCGACTGCGGGGCAATGATGGATGAGGCTCGAGTTTGCGGATTGTCTGCTTGCTGCTCATTAGTCAGCACGGGAGGAGAAAAGGCCAAAATAACGACAAATTCCCGTGAGTCCACTGCATCCACCTGTGTTGCGCCACAGCAGGGCTGTGCCCTCACGCAAACATCGCTTGCAACAAAGAGTAAAAAATAGTAGCTTCATTTCAGCATCGCTTCCTTCCGATATTACGAAGCGTTTTATTTTGAATTTGTCCATATTTATATTCGAATTTGATTTCGCCAGAAAATTTTCCATCTCATTTCGTCCAACATGAAATGATGAAATTTTTTCAAATATGCAGTAAACACAAATGCATCGAAGACAATAAGTAATAAACATTTGAAGGTGAAAAATAATTCTGAAATTATCACGCTTTTGATCACCCCTCGGAAGATGAAAGTACATCAGTTTATATTTCTGAACAAAAAGGAACATTAATCGAACGGGATTAACTTATTTCAATCCTTTTTCATTCAATTTATGCCTATTTAACTTCCAATGCAAAAAAATTATGCAACAGAAATCATGGAGGCGGGCTAACGCGGACACGCCTCAGAGCTTGTCAGTGCTGACAAACAAGTTCACCGTGCATCAATAAGCGTATTCGTCCTTTGCTTTGGTCGCCGCTGCAACCTTTCATCCTGCAACTTTGAGGACCCAAATATCGGCGGCGCTCATTTTGCAAAATCGGAAGAGCACAACCTGCACTCGTGTTCTGCAGCGGCGGGGTCGATGTAGAAGCTAATTCAAGGAGCTCACGTCCCCGAAGACCATAGAAAATCTAATTACGACACTCGCCCTACAATAATCGCTCGACTTCAACGCTTGCCTGCAATGCTGGTCCCCATAATCTGAAGCTCAAGTCGGAGGCAGTCGAGACGAAGGCTGAATTTAGGTGTAGTTCTCGCTTCCTGGCCGTCAATAAGAATTCTGTTTCTAAAAATATTCAATGTACGCACGCCGTCAATAAGAATTCTGTTTCTAAAAATATTCAATGTACGCACGCCGTCAATAAGAATTCTGTTTCTAAAAATATTAAATGTACGCACGCCGTCAATAAGAATTCTGTTTCTAAAAATATTCAATGTACGCACGCCGTCAATAAGAATTCTGTCTCTAAAAATATTTAAATGTACGCACGCCGTCAAAAAGAATTCTGTTTTTAAAAAACTTAATGTACGACTCAATTCACTGCAACACGAAAAGAATCGCATTTTCCCAATTGACGGCTGATCGAGTATACACCCAAATCATTTATGCAATCACTCATAAAACACACATGTATTGTCTACTTACGACCGCGAGTTGTACTGTCCAGCAGGTTGTAAAACGGTTTGTGCGTAAGTTGGATGAGTACATGTATTTCTACTTGTATTTAAACTGTATCTTTCCCCAAGTTCGTGTCAAAATTCAAGCTTATATATAAATGATTAAGTTCGCAGTCATTTTCCCTTTCTTACTAGCTAGGCTAAGCTGTTGATATTCACGTACATGATACTCAAGCAGAAAAGCAATTTATTGAGTTTTTAATCATGTGTCAAACTTTTTTAAAAACTCATTTTTAAAGTTAAACAGTCGTAAGTCGCGTAGGTCGTAAGTCAGCGACTCTTGTATGTCTTTCTACAGTGCGTTGCAAACGTCAGTAACGCTGTCCTGCCACCGAAGGTTAAACTGTGTCGCTTGCAAGGTTGCTCAAGCAGTGTTGCGTTACTCGAAGGCCGTGTAGACCGTTTGGCAAACTTTTTTTTTTTGCAGTGACGGAGGCATCGAGTTTGCATTTCAAGACAAGGGAAGCTGGAGGCGAAGTTCAGTTCCAACGAAGCCTCAGGGGGTGCTTGTGTTTTGTACTCTGCTTTGCGTTGATTCCCGAGGGGGATCTAATATAAGCTGATCTTCGAACCTAACCAAGATTAGCTAGATCACTGCCTATCATGGTTTATTAACATGGTCTAAGTGACACTGAACAGTTGAGCAGGGTGTAAAACCACTCAAATGTTTTAGATACTTGTTGGAACTTTTTCACTTCATACGAAGGCGAACTAACGCGTAAATATTTCCGTCGTTTAAGAACCTATCCGGTGTTTAGAACAGAACGTCAATTTTGAAATCATCATTAAAATCAGGCCATGAAAACGATATATGACCTTCTTAACATGGGGAAAGGGAGCGAGAGAAAGAAATTCAAGCTCAGTGAATGTAAAACATTCAGCTCTAATTTATTCTATCCCTCATCTTCGCCATAATTGCCATAGAATCTGCTCATGCCTCCAAAAAATACAGCAAAGACTTGACAGGGATCGAAGTTTTTCTTATCCGAGTGCGATAAGAACTGGTGACAATCATTTGAGAGAAGACTGCACAAAGGAGACAAACGTTCTGACTGGGGACAAGTTGTCACTCGCGGGAACCAATGCAAGTAAGGAAATATCCAAAAGAACTTGTAAAACATTATGCACTCAAGAAAAACAGCAATCATGTTTGACTGTAATAAACAATCATATGCACGCTTGAAACACAGCAGTCACATTTAGCTACGATAAACATTTAAAAAAAGATGTTCCTGAAGTTTTATTTTGAGATTTTAATGTAGCTGAGCTTCGACTTTAAATTAAATTTAAAGAATAACGATCAATTTCATAGAATAAAGATTTCAACTAATCATTTTCAAGGTATGATAGTTATAACTCCGAATGTTCGTGCTTTAAGCGCACCAAAAAAATTGGATGATTATGTTCGATGATATTTAAACAACATATAGAGCCCCTGCATGTGCGGCAATATCTTGGGGTTACAGAGCTGTGCCGGCCTAATATTACAGGGCTATGCCGGCCTATTATTACAAAGGCTTTGTAGACCTAATATTACAGGGCTTGGCAGACCTACTATTACAGGGCTGTGCCGGCCTAATATTACGAGGCTTTGTAGACCTAATATTACAGGGCTTGGCAGACCTAATATTACAGGGCCGAGCAGACCTAATATTACAGGGCCGAGCAGACCTAATATTACAGGGCTGTGCAGACCTAATATTACAGGACTTTACAGTCCTAATATTATATGATGTTGCCGACCTAATATTACATGGCTTTGCCAACCTAATATTACAGGGCTGTGCAGACCAAATATTACAGGGCTTTGCCAACCTAATATTACACGGCTGTGCAGACCAAATATTACAGGGCTTTACAGGCTTAATATTACAGAGCTGAACATTCCTAATATTATAGGGCTGGGCACTAACATTACAGGGCTGTACAGACCGAATATCACAGAACTGGGCGGCCCTAAAGTTCGGTAGTAGCCGAACTTTATTTGCACTTAATTTTGATTTATTTTCTAAAGCAACAAAGTGCTTTTTTTCAGACACATTGAATGTAAATAATTGTTCAAGTTTGTAACGCCTTCTGTTCATTTGAAAGTGTACATAAAACGTTTTGCGTAGCCAATAATTGCTGCAACTAACGTAAGTTTTAGATTTGCCTCTAATTTCTGACGTATCTAATGGTAAAATATTTATATTCACATTCAAGAGTCAAAATGAATTTTGAACTCTTCATTAATAATTCAATTTCGTCTAGCTAGGCATATCATGAAAAACATAGTGTATAAACGAATTTTCTTCAGCGTGGAAAATCTTCAAATAGTTATAGCCTTAATTTCGTTTTCTACAAAAATTTCATTGGAAAAAGTGTGGTTAAATTTTTGGAGACTATAGTAAATAGTGATCTTCAACAATCCCTTCAAGAATTTCGAAAATACATTTAACATGAATATGTGTTCTGTTTCGAGTAGGATACAGTAAATAACTTTGTATTTACCTAATTCTTTTACACCATCCACTTGGAGAGCAGAGATTTTTACGGAAAGTAATGTCAAATGGCAATAGGTTCTGACTGGTAAGTTCGTGACGAAACAAGTAAATGCTTTTGAAATAAAATGATGCACTACTTTTTTCTGTGACATTCAGCTAATGTTCTCAGCGATCCCGGACTACTGAAGGTCTGTAAGCAACTTGAATTTATTAACTTAAAAAAAAATATATGTGGGTCGCTCATAGAGAAAGAAAAGACAAGAAAAACAGTCTATTTACAACAAAAATTATACTAAATTTTCATTGATTTTTAAAATGTCTCAACATTAAGATCCTTAGTTGATATACACACACGGGTATCATACACACACGGGTATCATAATACCCATATCAATAGTCGAAACAAATGATTGAGAGAGAAGCATGGAAAAATGAATTCCCTTTGTTGCACAATCTAGGTTCGATAATGCATGTAAATACAAGTTTTGAAAAAACATGATACCAGTGACGATGCATTGTTGAAAATGCTCTTATTAGTTAGCATTTACATTGAAATACGAGCTTAGGAAGTAGCGATGTTAGAAATTAATGTTCAATGTAAAATGGGTGTATTTAAATAATTCTGCGTCTAAGACTATGAGGTTGATATTCGGAATTATCTTTTCACTCATATGTATCAACTAGAATGCAAATTTACGAGATCGGAGAAAATAAAACATTTACCACAATAAAGTCATAACAATTTCTTATCGAAATATTTGAATTCAGTGAGCAATTAGAAAAAAGTTTGTGCATCCAAATACCTAATTGAATTTTAATTTTGTTGAATGACTGGATTTGGATTATATAAATTTTCGAGCAGCTTGTCGATCATTTAAAAGCTTACGATCCTCTAATTCACTTATCACAAAATAAAGCAAATTTAGTATTTCATAATTGAATTTCAAAATCGTACAAACATCTCAATATATCGATTATTTTAATAACAAATGAAAACCTGTTGGCATTTTTATCACCAATTCCAGCAAATTTAAAATAAAAAAAACATTGCTACTCGATCCCTTGTTCCTCTGTTATTAAAAGGAGAATAAGTTTTAAACATCAACGTAGCAAAAAACAAAACATGCTGAAAATTACTGAAATAATTTATTTTTACATTTTCATTTCAGGTAATTTGGTTAGGTAGATCAGTCGCATTAATTTCAGTTGATATACCTTAATTTATGAGCTGATTTTATTCGTGGTGAAATTTGTACAATGAACTCTCGAAGTGATTCTTGGAAGATCCGGGGATTTCCGTTGTTCCAACTTCCAGATAGACATCGGTTTTTCCGGGGTGATTCTCAAAATTACCAAACTATTTTGATTAGAAAACAGCATGGGATGGAAATCAGCTGAGGACTCACAGCCTTACAAAATAACCTTTTAATCTTTTTTATTTAACCTTTCCTGCTCACTGAGGAGATCCATGTATTTTTTCGAGAGTCGAAACCTTGATTAGAATTTTTAAACCTCAATAAGGAACTAGACTCGGGACTCAATAAAGAATTTGACTCAGGAATTGTATCCCTGCAGCAAAATAGGGCGTGAAGAGGGTAAATAAAAATGCAGAGTAGGTCGGGAAGTGTGCCGATCTTGATATGAAGAGAAACTTGTGAGCGAGCACCTCTATACATTTCGTCTGGCAGTGGCTGCTCCTGGCACAGATTCTGAGAATCATCTCACGATTCATCGAAACTTCGGACAAGTTACGAGCTTTTCTGAATGTTCTGTTTGCTACTTTAGAATTGCGTGCCCCACGTAGTATTCTAAGAAATTGGTAAAAAATTATGATGTTTGACAATGAAATCTATCCGGTGACGAAAAATGATTTGAAAATTTACTCTCTTTCATTCAGTATTAGAAAAATTTATAAACTCTGACAATGAAATCTATACGTTGACAAAAAAATTATTTGAGAGGACCATACTCTTTCATTCACTATTTAAGGAAAAATCTGTGTTAAGGTTCCACTGACTCTTGGGATCACCCACATATTTCTCTATAAGAGTTCAGGTTTGAAAAGTTCATTAGCCAGATTTGAATGAGAAGTTTTGCACGGGAGAATGTTGCATCCCAGCTTCACCCATCTCCTCGTATTAAATTGATATTTATCCCCAAATTTATACGTCATAGTTACATCAGCATATTTACCACGCGGCATGCATGTTCAAACTTCAATCATTGCTAAAAACGTTTTCATCTAACTTTTAGCATAAACCGATGAGTTTTGGATCATTCTCCTCCCTTCAAAACTCTGAGAGACAACCAGAATGTTTTTTTAACTTCTAAAGCCTGAGCAATTTAGTTAAGTTGTTAATAATTGTGGAAAATAAAATTGATAGCAAGTAATTGTTATAAAAATTCATCGTCAATTGAGGCAATAAACTGGTGAGCATCAACAAGACAAATTGCAAGCTGAGTGCTTGCAAACTGCGGATGGTCCAGTGTGAGGAGGCGCATTATCCTGAAGGAGATAGATAAATTACTTGTGAGAAACTCTTAAATCTCGTCACAAATTACGAAGAGCAAGAAAAAAATGTTTCCTTCATTGCTTTCTTGCAACAGCGAATAAATTCATCAGTAAATTAAAATGAGAAATTGGCTACAAAAAAGTTCAAGGACTCTCATTATCATAGCGTTGAATTTACTCTTATTTTTATAATTCATGTTTTTAAATCTCGCATAACTTTTATTCTTTTCTGCTAGAAAGAATTATCCTCAAGAGATTGAACGCGCAACTCGATGACGAGCAGTCATTTTGAAAGTTTTCAAAGAATTTCCATCAATAGCAAAGAGAGAAATTTCTTAGTAATTCAGCGAGAGAAGACTTCTACGAAATGAAGACGTCTACGCAGAAAAGGATTTGTGTACCGATCCCTGAAACGAACTGGAATTATTGAAGCGAATGCCACGACGAATGCTTCACATGCATTTTGTGTTTTGTGAGAATTGTTTCACCGATTTCTTAACAATTTCTAAAGGAAAAATGTGCACTTGACAGTGAGATCTAAAAAAATAAATGCTACTCTGCGTAAATTCTATAGAAAGATGAGTCATGATGAGGAAGCGAGAGTCGGTTTTAACACAGATATTACTGTAAGAATTATCTCGGCACTAAAATAAATTTCTCTGGAGATGCAATTGGCTAAGATGAGAAAAACTTATAAGTCAACGCCAAATTATGTCAGCACGAAAATTAATTGAACTTTAGATGCAACTAGCTGAAATAAGAAACGCTTGTATGCCAGTGCAAAATCTCTTTTAATTTTGCATAGAATATTCGAATATTTGGCTACAAACTCAAAAATCGCGTCTCGGTGTTATGGTGGTGACGGGAGAGACCGCATCGGAGCGGCCGTCGCCTCGCACATCTCCGCCGGGTATTGCCGCACTCGCAGGTGCCAAACGAAGGCTCTGTTGCAATTAGGCCTAAAGGATTTCTTCACAGCTCCTAGTCCTGGGAACGCAGACGGTAAACTTGTTTTGGTTGCTTCTCCAAAGGCCTTCAGGCGAAGAACAGAGAAAATAAAACAGAGAAGCTTTGAGTGATGCCGATACCATTCGTACGCGACGTGAGCGTCCTATAGTGAACGTTTGTGTCAAGGGTCTATTGTTATACGAGGATAAAACCGGTTTTCCTTGCTTTCTTTCTTCGAAAACGATCGTGCGGCCATGATACAGTATCTCAAATGGCGACGATCGATAGTAAATATGATCATCCATGTTATTCCCCACTTTTTAACCACCGCCGGAGAAAATGTAGGTTGCCAAATGGGTGATATCTCCACCACTAAAATATTCCTGAATTACTTTAAAAATACGGATGAATTATGTTCTCTTTGTTAAAGACATGAGTACTTCACACAAAACTCTATTTAGACCACTCACGCTTTCAGTTTCGACAAATTACAGCCATAGCAAACGCAAATGTAAAATTTTCTTTTTTCCGAAACGAAATAATGAATTGGATGCAGAAGAAATTCTTGTATCTACTCTGTGTTTAGTTCTAGGTAAATTTATTTGGTTGTAATTGTAGATGAGAGTGATACTGCAACTCATGCGGTACTATATTCCGTCTAACTGTGTGCTTCGCATCTAAGCCTAAACTTGGTGCCTTAACATGTCGAGTTTAGCACTATGTCTTCAAGATGAGCTAATGTATTCAACTCGAGAACAAATACATCTCATGGATTATCACTTGAGGAGAGTACACTAAACTTTTCTAAGCATCATGAGCCTAAATTATCAAAAGGTTTCTGTACAGTATAGCCCCTCCTCGTCTGCATGAAACACAAATACACAACAGATATTTCAACGCCAAAGCTAAAAATCCCATTTTACTTATGACCACCAAACTTCAGCACAACTTATGAACTGATATTGTGGCCAGTAAAGGTGTTGTTAGAGACAGTCAACAACATCCGAATCAAAACTCGCAGGACTCGGGTTTGAGCTCTGTTATAAATTTCAAGGTCTGAGGCAGAGACAAATGAACGAAGGCTTCATGGAGTCCGTAGACTTTTCAAGATGAGCTTTAAACGGAAATTGAAAAGATCATTTTCTCAGTACTGTGAAAAAAGAAGACACGGAAGAAAAGTTCATCTTTTGTTGTGT
The DNA here is from genome assembly GCA_014220935.1 of Platorchestia sp. MABIK. Classification (NCBI taxonomy): domain Eukaryota; kingdom Metazoa; phylum Arthropoda; class Malacostraca; order Amphipoda; family Talitridae; genus Platorchestia; species Platorchestia sp. MABIK. Next base: position 19,689 of record JACJUY010007723.1, read on the forward strand.
ACAGAAAAAATTAGTATCAAGAACCTATGCATCCTGGAAAATTTAGAATAACGAAGCGTTATCATGACAAGCATCTCGCTGAACAACTCTCGCTTTGTCAAGTACGTTACCGCCAGTAAAAGTGGGCCACCACGGAAACGTCCTTGACTTTTGGCGGCAACCTCATAACTTTGTTCAAACACAGTTCCTTCTATTCTCCTTCGCCGTTCATTCAAATGCATGCTAAGTGATGAACGGCTTCATCTTTTAAATTGGAAGGTAAATGTGCAGCAATTTTTTCACGAATGTTCCCAAGGGTGCGACAGCTCCAGTGCTTCACAGCTCGCCTGAGCGTCCGCGGAGAAACACTCGGATTAATTATTGAAAAATTTCATTTTTGTGCTCTTTATTTGACGTGCCATTGCACCTGAACATTTTCGTTGAAAGTGCTTTAATAACGAGCTAATTTCACATTCATTGCAATAGATAATATGAAATCGTTTTCGATAAGCCAAGAGTATTTTTATCCACTATCAGATAAGACTTAGTAATATTTCAGAATCCAACTGCTTTTTTTAGGGTGTGGCTTACCTATTATTCTTATCGTTAGGGAAAATTTTCTTTGACTTAAGCATTGCTTGGCTCCATAGCTATTTCTATGGTTGCTAACTTTTATACATGTATTGCTTTTGGACTTAGAATTTGAATAAATCTCATGCTAATTTTCTGACAAACGCCCTTGGCAACAATCGTCAAAATGAAAACAACTGGAAATCATAATATCATAAATAAACGTATTGTATATAATATATTACATATAATATTATAATTATGATTAATAATTGTACAAACGGGACTCATTTTAATGCTCATTGTAACTGAAACGCATGTATGCGTTGGTACTTTATAAGAGCGACACATGTGATAAAATTGATTGTAAAAAGAGCGCAAAACTTTCATCTTACTCTGAGTTACGATCCTGCTGACAAAAATGCACAAGCGAGGAAAACATCATCTGATCAAGACCACTCTTTCAAGCCTGCGTTTCGGGCACTTGTCCGTGGCTGCTAGAAAATCTCTTGACGACCTTCTCCAATAAATGGCACGGCCAGCAGGGACGTCAATCACCGTCACAGCCAGCACGCAATCATGACACAGCAAATGTGCTTTGTCTTCTCTTCCTAAAGCAGCGGGAGATATTTTTATCAGCCCCCGACTGTAGACCGCTGCGTCGCAGCCCCTGCTCCGCCCTGCTTCCGAGGGCAGTTTAGCCACAGGCGACAGCAATACCGGTATATTCCAGCTCAGGGTGAAAGCTCGCAGCTTCTCCACGATGCTGACGGCCGGAGAAACGCTAAGAGTGTAATGATTCCGGGGCCAAGTTATGACAACAAAGCGCCCAATGGTGCACTGATGCAGTCCAAAACACTGGCCAGAACCTCGTCACCGTTTCCTCGTGGGAAGTTTTTGTTTTTATAGAAGGTTTCGAGGATATTTTGTGTACGAGAAACACGAGGTAAGAACGAGGAGCTAGGCGCTCTGCATGGCTTCTTAGAAGAGCAACATCAAATAATCCTCGCCATTTGCTGAGTAAACAAACACCTGCAGAGAAGATCAGTTGCGAAACCCTTGGGCTCAGTAACACAATAGTGACGATCTCTGAATAAATCCCCCCAGTTTTGCAGTCAGCGTTTGCCACTAAGAAAAATGTGAAAAACCGCATTTGTTTACCAGAGGCTGTTTGTTTACCAGTGCTGAATCTTTCAAAAAGTGCTAGCAAATTAACCTGCCGTAGAATCATTTAAGATTTGAAATCGACCAACGGCTCATATAAAACATCAGACCTAGACGTCTGATGATGCCCCATCTACTCTGAATGTGCTTCTTAATTAATAATGTTCATTCGACTAATTTTATAACAAATATACGATCAACAACATGACATGCACGCAACTAACTTCATGAAATGCATAAGATCAACTTCATGAAGAAATCTTATGTTTCTCAAGCAACAAAATGTATTGATCAAAAAGAACCAAAGTACGTGCTTCAATTTCTCAAACAAAGGCCTGATGATTACGGCCAATTTCTCAATATTGGCACATTCCGGAAAAGTTCCTCAATTTCCTGATCATCCGAAAGCCAAGAGTGCAGTGCTTGCGTTTGCTGATGCCGCGCATGGTTGTGGAGTTGACTCGCTTAACTTGCACTGAATTTAAACTTCCATAAATCGAACCGTGCCAAGTTCAGCTAGCAATTGCTATTGCGCTGTTGTGCAACAGCATGAGTTGGAATGTCATTCGCGTGTTTGGAGTATTAGATAATTGAAAAATAAGAATAATTTTCCAATGAATCGGTAAAATAAAAAAATAAAGAAACTACATGACTGCACCTGAAAAAGTGGAAACTACTTTAGAGTAAAAAACTATTCCAGCTTATGAGAGCTTGAATTGCTGCAAAACGAGTGAAAAACTTTCCATCTTGGGAGTGTTCATCAAAATTTCAGTATACTTTCTCTCCGTGAAAAAACTCTTAGTTGAAAGGATGAAGACTGAAAAGCGTTGTGCATGAATTGCATTCGACAATTTGCAATATTTACAAAAACCCTATGATGCTGTTCTTCCGTACGCCAATCGGATAACTGATGTAGAAATGGGAATTTCTCAAATTCTTGGTGGAGCAACTGGGTCTGTGATACCTGAAAGCTGAGGTTGCTCAAGTATCAAATCCTTCAGCGCTTACCTGGCTCTTGACAGATGCGAAGCGGCGGTCGCAGTTCGGAGAAGCGAGCATCGCAGGGCCGAGAGCCTCGCCAATGATAGGAGAACAAGCGGTCATCACATCGCCGCTGGCACGACTGAAACGCTAGCGCACGGCTGCAGACCGACCAAAAAAAAAAACATCGAATGAAAAACAAAACACGACAATGCTTACACAGTTTCGTTGACGAGCCATATTTCAGTACATTTTTCGATAGTATTTTTTCGACATTTTTTCAACAAACCAAAAATGCCGAGAGTCCGAAAGCAACAACAACTTAAGTTAGGTCGTTGCTGGAAAATTTTTCTAAGCTCTTATTCACACATGACCGTGTACAGTATTAATTTTCGAGTTGTTTTCTCTGAAGCAACTATAGTGGAAGTTCAACGAACATGACAATGACATTCAAACTTAAGTTCAGTCTGCCTTAAGTCACCCAATTTGTTGTATGAAATAGATTACAACGAGGAACCCAATCTAAGCCAGACCAATTGACTTTGAAATTGAATGTTTTTTAAAGCCCACCTCAAATTTCGCGCACATTGAATGTGCACTCACTTATTTGAAAGCTTAGCTTTCGTCTGAAATGCTGGATGAGATGAGAAACTTTGCGGACGCTTATTCTAGCGAGGCCTATGTTGCATCAGCCGACTTCAACTCCGTCGCTTGATCCAAAGGCTCGGTGGTCCTTCTCCCTCCCACCCTTCCTCCCTCCCTCCCTCTCCTGGGCCTCGTAATTGTCACCTCCCCGCTGTGGTAATCTTGAAAAAATTGAGAAAGTGTTGGACAAAACCGATGGCTTAGAAGTAAATGACACTTATACAATTTCCTTACAGTTAGCGTTCGGAGCTAAGGTCAAGATATGGATCAGTGATGAAATTGCGAGCATTAGGATAATTGTGCGCGTTATTCTTGGTGGGGAATAGAGACTCGCGACGATGTACATATATTATGGCGTAAATCTTGGTACTACACAATTTCTCAGTTTATTTCTTAAATGCTCTGACAGAAATGAATGAGTGAGAAAAAACAAACAAATCTATCCATTTAAGTAAATGAGCTTACCATCGATAAATCCACAACAATTAGACTCGTGATTCCTAAAAGTACATCGTGAGGAATGTCGTATATTTCAATCAAAAACCAAAGTAAGAATTCGCTCGACTTCTTTTTTCACAGCAACACTGATAGTTCACCAATTATTTTTCAATCGAAAGCAACTCAGATTACAAAAAATTAGGTCTATTTTAGTTCTACTTTGGTCTTGAAATAGCCATGAGATAAGAAAAACCAATATCCAGTTTTTACTGGTTTCTCAAGCGATGAAGTGTTTCACAGCAAGTCCGTCCAACTTATCTTGATTATTGGAAGTTGCATTGTGTGCCTCAAGGAGCGAGCTCCTTATCAGTGAAGAGCTCAGCCTTTATTTCGGGTAACAGGCGATCAAATCGGAAAAAAACACGTAGCACAATGGGCAACGTGAGCTGCTGAAATTGAATTAAGGATGTTTAAATAATTCAGTATTTTGTGCCCACACACGAAAATACAAGGTATTAAATATGTAGTTTCTAAGTTAATTATTTTCATGGCACTCCAGGTGCACGTGCCAGTTAACGCAACTGATAACTTTATCAGGCAGCAGTTGATCAGGACGAGTTGTGAGCAGAAGCTTCGTCATGCAAGTGCAAGTGCAGCGAGCGCTGACCTTCAGTTTTGTGATGACCTATTTTCTGCTGTATCACAAAGATCTACAGAGGCTTAGCTGTTATGATCTGTGTGTAAATTCGATGAGACTTCCTGGTGAAAGCCAAAAACAGCCTTTACTTTATTTGATAACTCACTCACCTTTTTTTCGCTAATTCACTTGATAATGGAGACCTATTTTTTGTCGTATCACAAAGATCTGCAGTGGCTTAGCTGTTATGATTCGAGAGTAAATCTGATGAGAACTCATTTGAAAGCCAAAAATTGCCTTTGTTTTATATGATAATTCACTTACCTTTTTTGGAAGATTTACTTAATAATGAAGGATACAAAACTGCTTCGTGCAGTTTAGAACTGAATAAAATTTGGCCCAAAAGTTAACATTGTTTTCGTATATTTTTTCACCAATCCGTCATCTCGTTTTTTTTTTCACTCCCGTTATCTTACATCTTGTCAACTCGGTATCTGAAATTCAAAAGTTCGATTCACGTCTGAGCGTCAACAGATCAAGAATGTTCAATGATTCATCTATTCACATTCAATACTACTTAATTACCTGTTCAACAGGTACAAATAGTTCATTTTTGACTCATCTGGTAATGTGATAAAAATCGGTTCAAAAAGAGACGATCAATCAATCAATTAATCTTCTGGCATATTATTTATTTCGTGTCAGCAAATTCCTTTTGTACTTTTGTTATACGTCAATTTCATTCAGCCAAACAAGGCTGAGAAAAATTTGCGACCCACGTCTGCTGGAAACAAAAAGATTATGAAGGACAGAGAGCCTGCTCGAGAGCTGCTCTCGAAAATAGTCAACATCTAATATTGCACACTTTTCTGAAAAAAATGTCTTTACGTCTTAGATAGCCGCCTATTTGTCTTATTATTTCAGAGCTCGCCAAAGGTACCCTGACATCATCGTTGCACCGTAAGTAGAGGGAGCGATTTATTTACATCATCGATTGCACTCAGGCAAGTTCGAGCGTACGTAGCTTACTGTATGCGAACCGATCATTAAAAGCGTTCGCGCGTTGCGCCTGTGGAAGACGAGAACATTAGAATTGTTTCTGTAGTTTTTTTTGGCTGAATATTTATACTCGACTTAAAGCTATACCATTTTTACAGTGACCTATAAAGCGACGGATCCAAAAATAAGCTGATGGTAAAGTATGTTTTTTGTGTTACTCTGAAAAGCCTTACGAAAAGCATTACTTCTCAGAATTGGACTCCACAGCAGGCTATTTTTGCCGAAAAACATCTCATATCAACCGATTCTAACGGGAATATTTTTATGACGTATTAGCATGGCTTTAAAAATAGTTAATTTAAAATTCGCTTCTATATCGTCCTCGGACGCATCCGAAAACACCGGATTAAAAGTGAACAAATTCAAAGTTATTACACTCTAAAGTGATACATTACGTAATCTACACTCCATTTATTTAGAGCAAAGCCTTCATGATCATCTTTGGAGGTATGAAAGAACCATAAATATCTCTTGTGGGTCACAGGTGGGACACTGCCCATAAGAGAGCAGCATGGCAGAAGGCAGACACGAGGGCGACGAGGCGAGGGGCCTCGCACAAGAGAGACAGCTTTGAGCCTCACGCAGCCGACCCACGGAGGCTATTTCTAGATCACGACTGCCTCTCACTGTGCCACGCCGTCTCCGCAGTGCATTTCTGCTTTAAAAACTACCTTTTGATCATAAATAGGCTGCAGAAATAAGCTCTAAATTTCTAATTTATTGTGGTAGTGAGAAGTTCTCACTTCAGATATGAGTCCTAAATTTCTCATAAGCTATTGAGACTGTCTTGTGTGGTAGAGAGAGGTTCTCAAATTTTCAGTGATGAATTAATGAATGAGCAAGCCAAGTACAGTGGTGAAAAGCAGGGAATGCAATCAAATGCTCACATAATAGTGAGAAATATTCAAATATATGCTCGCCTGGGTTGAATTTTTGGAAAGAAGGGGTTAGAAAGAATCACAAAGTTTCATGAAAAAACGGCTAACACTGAACAAGTAAGAGTCCCTTGAGCTCAAGCTGGTCTAAATATTATGTAATGGATGTGAAGGATATACCAGAGAGTAAAAAAAAATATATATATAGGTTGTCATGATTGAGGAAGACACAATGACCATTAAAGTGAAGGTGACAGCAGAGAGCGCTGGTCACCTGAGAAATGTTTTTCTTCAACTAACATCCTTTTCATATAATTGACAACAACGCTGCGACAATGTCAATCTGTGCCTCGTGTGTTTTCACAGAGCCGAAATTTTTCCCCTTTTGACCGTGACCAATTCATCTTTGGCATCAGAAATAAAAATGGACACTTGTGAAAAATGCTCCCATCATGTGAAAAACAATCAATAAGTACTAAGTTAAAGACCATAAATCTCTTTATTTGCTCGTTTTTAGACGCTTGTCTGCATTTAAAATCTTGAGCAAAACGACGCAATCAGGCTGCAGTGCAGAGACGCAGCGTCAGGAATGCGTGCAAAAATACGGGGGATTTTCTGCTCAACGAAAAAAAATATTCTGCTTTCTACAATTATGCAAATGCAACGGGAGCCTCTTTCAGTTCTGGGAGCACGAGATGCACTGCGAAACATAGTTCTGCTTGTTGACGTTGACAGAGAGATTATTTTGTAGCCGTCGTCTATGAGAAGAGACTTTGAGGCGAAAAAAAAAAGCCATGGCTGTCAGTGCTCCTCGTTCATCCTCCCTCTCGTGTAAGCGCTAAGCTCAGACAGAGACGAACCTCTGCATGAATGACTATACTGTCCCGAATTAACGCGTGATTCAGCTTCAATTCATAGCCAGCTATTCATTCTCTCAACACGGGATAAGTGAAAATTTTCAGACCTGAAACAAGCGTTCTTGGATACAGGACGCCAAGTTGCTGTTCGTGATGCTACAATTTTCCTAATTAAGGCTTGAAATTTGACGTTGGTGATGAATTTTGTGGCTTTCAGGCTTTTCCGTCGTTATGATGTGGAAGTATAAATTATTATAAGCTTCTAGCGATAGAATTCATGTTGCTAAGAGAACACCTCGCGAGGTTGTTGCCCCGGCACTCCTGATACGAAGAGCGATGGCACCTCGATCGTCACACTGACACTCACAGAGGAGGCCCAACTTCTTTATTGTTTTCTACGGGAATTGGGTCAGAACTCCATCAGATGTGGGATCAGGTTCGTGCAAAATTAATGTGCAATTTATAGATCTTGGGTGAAAATGAATATGTCAGTGATTATGGAAATATTTATTCCTTAACATAATCTACGTGGCCTCGCATAATGTCTTTCCACCTTTCAACAAGCTTATAAATGTCTCGCTTATGAAATTCTGTAAGTTTAGAATCAAAATACAAATATAACTCTTTTTCAGTATTTTTTCTCGTCGATAACCTATGTTCACAAAAATTGTTCTGTAGTCCTAGGAACAAAAGAAAATCGGACGCAGGTTGTATGGCCCACGTCCAACTGTCTTACTATTTTCATAGTGATAATAGTAGTATTCTCGAATGTCACAGAAATATTTTAAACTTATGAAAGAACGTAAATAATTCACAAATATAATTTTAAACATCCGTTCTAAAAATCAGACATTACTTTTTCACCCAACAGATACAGTGCATGCATGGCTGCTGACCTTACTCAGACTGTTGAAGATTTTACTCGTAAGATTTATGACTGTATTTATCAGTAAATGATTTTTTGTTGTCTCTAAGAATATAATCAAACAAACATTACCCCATTAATTCTTGGGCTCATTTGTTTCTGCAGGAGCTGATTGCGTGACTCATGCTCATTGTGTAAGTGTTGCATGGAAGAGAAGAACTAAACTTGAATGCTGCTAAGCAGCACAGCTCTTCGTAAGCACGTGCCTGTTCTGTGAACACGCGCAACTTCGTACAGGTCCTCGTAAACGAGTGCGCTGATAGCAGCAGCTTGTTACAGTGACCATCGCTCCCTACTCCTGGCTACCTGTGAAGACTCTTCGCATGAATGACTAATGAAATTTAAAATGAATTCGTCTCATTGCAAAACCCACAATCTAAGAACATTTTCGAAACTGCTCGTTTGTTTGGAAAGCTTTCAGTAAAATTAGCCCGGTAAAGAAAATAAGCTTCTGGTATGGAGAGGCAGGGGATATAGAAGTAAGTATCCCATATTACACCTAGTGTAGTACTATTGAGAGGTTTGAGCCTTTTCGCAATGTAATGAATTTCAACCTACTGAAACAGAACACCTCAGCTATGGTCCCATCTTCTACGCTGCAGCGAAGCCTCTGTCACCGGGAGATGGATGCTTCTGCGCGTTATGATCAGCATAAAGCAAACAGTTCTTCGCTTGAAAATAAGCTGTTTTCAGTCATAATTCAGTCATGACCCATGAATATCTTCGTTCACAGGAATTTGCCCCATTCGTTCGCAGCAAATGCAAGACTATCCCTAAGTATTGATTATTTACAGATCTTTCAGAAGAAAGAAAGAAAGAAAAAGAAAAACAGTTTATTTCCAATAGAGATGGTACAAAAGTACCATCATTGGTTTTTAAAATATCTTAAATATCTTAAAATATTTTGTTTAGAATAAACGCGAAAAAGCTCAATGTTAGTTTCTGTGATGTTGATTAAATGTGTCACTGCATTTCATAACATTCTGTGCACTTTTGACAATTTACTGTGCAAAATGTTTTTAATAGTAACTATCGTCCTGCTTGCTCCATCTCTCTTTTATGGCGTAAATCGCAGTCTATTCTTGAAGCATACCGCAGCTCGCACAGGACTGCAACACGCCGCCAGCCATGTCTTGGTATACACGGAATGAGATGGGACTTAAAATTCAAGCACAATACCCTATTTCAGGGTACGTCAACTGCGCTTAGGGTAGATCTGAAGCAGGACGGCTGCCTATTATCTGAAAGCCATTCCATAGCATCGACAAGTTCTTTATACTTGCCTAATTCCAGCGTGGCTTCCGAAGCGCAAAGCAACGATAATTGCACAAAATGATGAATTTTTCGCAATATTTTCAATCACACAATTAATTAACAGGGTAATACACGTATAAAAATGCTATGCTTTAATATCTCATGCAAACGTGTTTTCTTATGTTTTACCTTCATTGTCATAGACACGAGTTGAAAATTAATATACAGAATTCAGATTTGTTCATCCAAGTCAGCGGCGAACGTTCGCCAACGCAGAAATTTCAAATTAGTGTCCGAATCATAATAAGAGATGACCATGCAAGCTTGTAATTGACTTGCAACCTCTTCGATACAGTAGCATCACACACTCAAAAGAAAAAGAATGTCTAAACAGAAGTGTCCAACTATCAGTGGGGAAAGTCGTCATTTTAGGGCAAATCTCATTTCACTTTAGGGTATCCTAAAGTAGGCTCGTAGGCCCAGTTCCGCAGTCAGCCCCGAGTTCTCAGGTTTGTTCGCGGAACAGTTCGCCAGTCGCCAGAAGCGAGCCTCACTGCCTCAGTCAATATCTGAAGCTGGTGTTGTAAGGTCGTACCTACCTCCAGCACAAGTCGTGACTGGCTCTTTTCGAAAGAGAAGCTCCGTTGCTTTATTCTGAAAGCAAAGACGTTTAATTTTCAGTTCATTTAGTTTATTGAAGGTAAGTACAATACGCTTAAGTTTTAGTAATGATTTTCGTACCGAAAACATCATTTGCGATATAAATACCATGTTTTTGGGTGAAAGACTCAGTATTGATCTGAGGACATGGACTCTCCTTCGACACCTACTCACGATGCCTCGTCGTGCTTGCGCAAGCTGCAAGCCGATCCGTCAAGTGGCAAGGAAAGAGCAAATCTGTCTTACTTTCACTGCCTGCATGTGTTTCTCTTCGAGATGATATGTGTGCATTAAGAATATCCTGCCAGTAAAATCTAATGATTTTCTTTCCTCGTAATTTTTTAGCTCTTGAAATGAAACAAAAACGTTAATTTTCTCAGCATTTCTTGTAGAAAATCAGAGATCAACGGAAAACGTGAAAGAAAAAGAGCTGTGACCAGATACGTGATGGCGTGGTAAATCAATACATTTTTTCAATAAGACCAGTAGAGATTAAAGAATTGCTGAAATCGTTAGCTTTTTTTAATATTGGCATCAATAAGAGAACACTGACCGAACAGAGTTCGTTTCGAGGTGGCGTAACTGAAAGGGATAGCTAAGGAAGCATGTACTGCAAATTTGCTGGTAGAGCTTCTCGTTCTTGCCTCGCAGTGATTTCTTGACTTTGTGACTCGCGCCGGCAAATGAATAAAACTCTCCTTCATGGCTACCCACTCGATAAGATAGGAGCCTATTTTAAGAGCGAGTTCCATTTAATCTTTAATAGGTCGTACTGGAGAAGTGATGATGATGCTTCAAGGGCACAAGCTCATTCTGCAGTGCTGAGATTTCTGAGCCTTTTGAGTCGAGTGGAGTGAAGATGCGCTTCTTGAAATGCTTTGTTAAAAGCGCTTAATGCAGCGCAGGGCGCTGTGGAGCAATGCAGTTTCCGCTTCGATGACCTCACATTGAAAAAGCTTAGCGAATGATTAGAATGAAGCTAAAAAATGCAAGGCGACACTGGCTTGTGTTCATCATGAAGGGAATCAATGCACTTCTTTTGGTTGCGGTCCAAATATTTGCTCACATCGGAAAATTTCATGACTGCCAATTTCTCAAAATTCCTACAAACTGCCACAGAACTTTTCGAATTTGCTGAATAAAATCAGATGTTATCTCTTTGTGTTGAAAAGCAAAGTCGTTGAAGAAGCTCACGGAACTGTTAGTGCGGTCTACACATAAGTTGGCAGGAAGTTTCCGCTCATTCACGTTCAAATGATATACGCTGCTATATATGAATGAAAGCTTTAACTTCATCATATCATATCATAACTTCATTGATATAAACTAATTTGGTTTCAAAAAGCTCTAAAGACGAAGCAAAATTCAACTACAGTTGAGGTAAAACTGAATCAGAGAGAAGCGTTGCGATCACAGGTCAAGTAAAACTGAATCTGAGACAAACAATGTGGTCACGTATAAAGAAAGCAAGAAAGGAATTAGTGAACACAGACCTAACAACATGTAAGCACGGCAGATTGATGGGAAACTTTCACACGTAGGTTCTTTAGAGTGTTCAAGAATAGAGGCATCTCTTTGAAGTGATGTTTATATTGGTTAGCCCAAATATGAGAATTATAATATACAGGGAGATTTTGTTTGATGTCTTCCAGCTGAATATTCACCCCTTCATCCAAGTTCTTTAATGCGTGAATAATTTTAGGAGCTATAGTAGGTGAGAAGACAAGAATGGGCAGTATTCGCAGTAGTGTAATGTTCTCATGTCAAAATCTCTCTAACATTGATTCAAGTTAATTAATATAGCCGATTTTTAATTTTGTACTGTCTCATGCCTCCATCCTTGTTGCAATTCATAAAGGTGTACGAATTCCCGATTTACTGATTAACTCTCATTCAAAGCGGCGTATTTAAAACGTTGAAAAAGATTTGCTGATTTAAATCTCATTCTAAGTCGCTTTTTTAAAAGTAAGGAAAAATAGAATAAATGCTGGCAAAAGAGTGGAAGGTGACGCTACCGTTAGAGTCTGGATTCTAGAACGAGGTTTCCATTGGAGGTGGAGTGGGAGGTGCAGGAGGGCATTAAATCGAGGCCGTGGGAAGGGATCGCACGGCGGCTTGTCCACATTGTCTCTTTGAATCATTTTCAAAATATGCGGCCTGGCATGTGCTGCATTGCAATCGATGCCTCTGCTGCAGTGTGAAGCTCCGGCGGCTCAATAGCAGCTTCTGAGTCCAACTGGGCGGCTGGACAAAGAGGCCTTGAACTTTATAATAAATTCGACGAGTCTTGGATATGATTTGCTTCTCCAGAAAATTGGTCAATTATTCATGACAATCGCTTCCCTAGCGGTCTGTTAAATTTGTAATGGCATTTGGTATGCCTTCACGGATAATATTTTCACCTTGTGATGGCCTTGGTATTGCTATGGCCTTGGAATTGCTATGGATTTCACAGCTCCTCGAGAATTTTTCGGTGGCGCTCGAAGGTTAAAGCGTCACATAGGGCATTGTGGCGCTGATGTGTCTGTGTGTTATGCTTGCTGTGGAGAACTCAGCTTTCTATTGTGGTGATCTGTTACAACATTGAGAGCTTGCTTCTGATATTCCTGAGATACGAGTCCGATTTATGGAGATTTAACTTGCTAAGAATTGCCTCTCTTAGCGTAGTGTTGACCAACTCGCGATCGTCAACGAACAATAAATACTCTCTCTCTTTTTCGGATGACCAAATTTCTGTGCCTAACATCGTCTTGTGTTTGGATCTCACAACTGCATTATGGGTTTGTATGCAGAGCGCTTTCTGCAAGCTACTGAGTGCATAAATGAAAAGCTGAATTTTAGGGAAGAAATATATCTGACAAATTTAGTGCAAGCATGTTAATTTGGGTGCCTGCAAGAATGTCAATTTTAAAGTAAGGTTCTGAGTTTCAAAAACCAGGAGATATATTTCGAAAACAATTTACTGATTTTATCGTTCTTTTTTGACAGATTGCCTCCGAGAATGGGGAAAGTCACAGATGAGCCTCTAGAGGCGTCAGTAGCAGACTCTATGGAGGCAGCAAACACGAATGAGGACTCTCGAGTGTCGTCATTCAGCCCCTCCCGTGACAACTTCTACTCAAATCCCTGCGCGGTCCAAAGTTGGAGCGATTCTGACGACAGGTCATCGGAAGATGGAGCTTCTAAGGGAGCTCCGGGTGAGGCGGAAGAATCGTTTTTACATTACCCTGGCTCGGTGGCCAGCGAGTCTGTAGAAGAACACAATTATATTTATTATGAACCAACTCACTCCTATGAAGTGAACCACAGCTATGTAGCTCCTTCTTTGGAGCCTATTCCCGAAAATCAAGTTTGGTCAACTTCCGAGGAGACGCCGACTCCTAAAGATGGCCGAACATCAATGCCTACAACCTCGGAATTTTTCCCGTCTGGAGAGAACATTTCGCTCAATCAACAAAGTTCTCCGCTGCCTGCCTTACTGCAATCGTTTACCTTTGAATCACACGTAGGTGATAAGTGCCCTGATAAGAAGTCTCTAGCCAAAGACGATTTGGAAGAAGCTGAACTCAATTTTCCTCTCCTATCTCAGAGGGACACGGAGATAACGAAGGTGAGTTCACACATTCACATAAGGTCCCACGTGCTGTGTGGCAACACGTCATCGAAAAAAACCGTTGCAGTCGTCACTGGGTGAACATTCGAGATTTTCTCATTTCTTGTATCTCGCCTGGCGCTACTGCTGCTGTCACACGTGTTCGGGGCCTCACAACCTGATACAGCGATCAATTATTTTATCTGAACAGAAAGATAAGCCCCATGTTCCGTTCAAAGATTGCTGAAAAAATTTCTGAAAGGCGTCTCAAATTGCTACTGTAAAACATTGGTTATCAGTTTAAATTTCCTTCTCGTTGACGTTGAACGAAGGTGGGGAATATGTTATGCTCTTCTCGAAGGCTTATGTTTTATGCATGGCAACTTTTAACACAATGGGGGTTTTCAATATCAACGATGAGCTTATTTAGCTAAACAACTTTCTTGGTTAGAATTTACCCTCGCGCATCGTGTTAGATTATCACACTCGCTCAGGGTCAAAATGAGTGACATTTTCGAGCAGTGACACAGATACTGTCATAGATACACTATCACAGATGCTGGCAGCTGTGTCTCACAGATGTCGTCATAGATACTCTATCACAGATACTGGCAGTAATCAGATTACTCATTATAATGATCATAGACTGATTGCATCATCAATCCTCATAGATGACTCGAACTCATGAATTTTAATATTTTAAATCAAACAATTTTGCTCACGGATAAGGAATTATCATTTCTAACTTGCGAGATTTATGTGTTATTTAAGCGAGTTTTATCAGTTGAAACATTACAAGAATTACAAGCTCAATACAGGATAGACGATTTTTTCTTAACGACAATTTCCTTGACAGGAAGAGAGTACGGAGCACAGCCCTGCAGGAAGCGCCGCACAGGCGTTCCAGGATCTGGAACATGGCCAGGACGCCTCGGCTTCAGAGCCTCTCGATTCCTCGATGCCCTGCGCCACTGGCTTGGGAACATTTCTGAGCAGCTCCGTCATCCCCAACTTCCATCAAGCGAACATAAAGTCAGCAATCCCTAATTTTCCAGCTTTGGATCATTCAGGAACCTTCCACTGGAAGACTTTGTCAGAAAAAAATGCGCGTGTTCTGCCGAGAAATTTAACTCAGAGTGAAGTTCGTTGCTCTCGTTACAGCAGACGACACTCTAGCAAAACCGAAGGTGATCCTACTTACGAAGATCAGCAACGTAGCAATGGCGACGCAAATCAAAGCACAAACGCTGCCAAAAAAGCTTTCAAGCCACATCCTGACGTTGACAGAGGCTACGCTTGGGTCGTTGCTGTGTGTGTCCTCATTTGTTTCGGAGTTCTACTTGGTGAGAAATTGAGAAATGCATTATTCAATTTTAGTGCGTAGCAATTACGTTCAACTGAGATATCAGGTATTTTTTGATTTACTTGAGCACACCATCTGAATAGTTTTCAAATATTTTACTGTCCATGTGAGGGTCAAATTACTCAAATTTGACCATTGTACTATGCTTAAGAGACAATCTACTTCTGTGTCGCTTGTGGTAAATAAATTATTTAAACTGTTTCAATAAGTTTTACATTGTACTTTGTACATAAAAGGGCTACTGAATATTAGGTTGTTTCCTAAAAGGATTTGTCGGCAGGCTTGCTGTTCACCTGCACGTTGTACTACACTGAGATGCTGAAAGAGTTCGGAGAGTCTCGCAGCTACACCGCCTGGATCGGCTCCCTTGTGAACGGCTTCTTCTTACTCGGCAGTGAGTCTCAAGGCAACGTTAATGAAATCCACCTAGTGGCTTCTGAGAACCGTCCTGATCCGGTTACTAGCGCAGCCTAATACACGGCAATGCCGCATATGTATAATGTTCATATTATGTACTTCATTTGTACGCGGCAATATGGAGCCGCAATGCCGGCCACATATTGACTTGGGTGGCCATTTCAAGCTTATTTGTCATCACGGGACTGCGCTTGTCTATCCAACTTGCCTACACCGAACTTTTGCTACAGCAGTCTTACTTTGGTCAGTCAAATTGGATGAAAAATCTACCAGCGGCTGAAAACGTTGTTTCTCCCGCAGGTATCGGGAGTTCGGCTCTTATCCAGAAATTCAGCTGCAGAGTGGCCACCATTTTGGGGTCCCTGGTTATGACGGCAGGCTTCATTGCCTCTGCCTTCGCCCCGTCGCTGGAAGTTGTGTTCGTCACCTTCGGAATCATTACTGGTGAGCCACCGATGATAGTCCACTACTCTTTGTTTGTCGTTGGGCATGGGAATTAGAGCTTCGTTAGGCAGTGCACGGTGTTTCATTGAATTATTTATTTGGCATATGTTACACTCAGAATCTGGCATTTTCCTATTATGTGTACACCCGATTTTGAGAAATATTTGAGGCATTGGTAAAAATGTTACCTCCGGTACGTGCCGCACATCCATGTTCCAATAATTGCTTTGCTATTATTGATATTTTCAAAGCTCTCGTGTGTTTATCATGAAGTGGCAAGGATGTTCGGAGACACATTGGATGACCATTTTTATCACATGACCTTATTTTTGTCTTCTTTCACCATCTTTTTTTCAGGTTATATTGAAATTGAATTTTTGTGTTCATTGAAATTCCTTTTTTCAGGCCAATGATAACCTAGAGGCTGGAGTGGCTTGGTGCAGCAGCGTTAGGAGCTATCTTCATATGAGGCGATTTGCAAATATCTCTTCCAGATTTACTTAGGCAAGAGAGGAGCAGAGCAGCGTCCTTCCAGGTCGATAGGTTCGTCACGAAAGCCGGAGTTCAAGAAATGACCGCGTGTCGTATCAGCATTCCAAGGACTTGCTTCCATTTGAACACGCTAGAGATGTCAAGATTGTTTGGACAGAAGTTCAGTGAAGGATTGCAAGATTTCTAAAAGGTGAACCTGAAGACAGAAGAGATTCAACTTTGACAGCAACGTTAATTTTAGAGCTGGAAACACGTGTTACACTTTATAGACATTCCAATAAAACGTTTGTAAAACGTTCTGATGACGCGTTTGTGACGCACGTAAAAATATCAGCAAAAGACAATGCTCGCCATCTCACGAGCCACACACTTAGCGTAGAAACGGAGCCGGAGCCTTACATGATTTGGCCGAAATCCCTCCTTCCTCTGGTAAAAGATATAAAGTTTGGTTCTCCTAATGATCTACTTCCAACAGACAATTCAGTGAAGGCAATAAGATGCTGTAGGAGGGTACTTTCGTTTATATGGTTCTTCATTTTCTGGTTCATGGAGAACCAATGAGTGAGCTGTTAGAGTAAATTGACAATAATTTTTTCCACAGCTGGAATAGGTAACGCTTTCTTTTAGTCAGTCTCCAGAGGCGCGGCGTTCTGCGTCTTCTTTATGGGTGACGTAATTTTCTTTCAACAAGATACTCCTGCCTTGAAAATTCCTTCTGAAAGTTCACTTGCAAACCCCACACACTACACACTATGCTCCAAATTTGAAGGCCTCACGATAGGTTTGTTGCTGTACAATGCAGGACAGACCAGTTCCTGGCTAGAGGTACGTATTAGCATCGTAAGAATTGGAATATCTAACCTTACATGTCATCTCAAGTTGAAATAACTTCTACTCGAGCCTTTTGAAAAACGTTTCGCAACTACAGTCTAAAATTCTGCAGTCGAACCCCAGTTAAATTGAACGTTTTTGTTTTTTAAGCCGCCCTACAATTCAAGAATTCTTCTATAATGAAGGCTCAACCAGATTTTATTTTGACTTCCCCATTTCGCAGATTAAAAGCCGCCGTGGGTACCTGACATATTCTAAATGGTTATATGTGAAAATTTATTGAAATTCTATGAAATATGAAATATGTCAATTCCTATGTTCGAGGAATTTGAAGTAAATTTCTGTGTGTCTATTTCTATTCCTTGGCATAAATGCAGGTTATTTTTCCCTTCACTTTGTTTTATCATTTCCTTTCCATAACTTTCTACATATGTTTGTGGCACAACTCGGTTCTAATCTGCAGCAGCTTTAGCACTTGCGATGCATTCGGGTTATTTTTCTTCTCTCTTACTCAGCCTCATGAATGACTCACTTAGCTCTTCTCTGAATTCTGCGTGTCTTTTCGTACGCATGTGTGACGCAACTAAAAATCATGACAACACTGAAGGCCTTGCCATGGGACGAGGCTTGATTTCCACATAACATCGATTGGAAGTTTTTACGTTGACACGATTTACAGTACGTACCTTACATCATATCTCATTATTTAGGCACCATTGACAGTATATACCTTATATCATTTCATATTTTTTAGATACTATTTACAGTATATACCTTATATCATATCAAATTTTTTAGAGAGTGCTGTTTATGGGGACTATCTTATGCTTTCCTAATTTGAGCTTTGTTCAAACTGAACTTGTTCATTTAGTAGGTTTCGAGAGTATTTGGGTAAAGTATAACCTAACTGTGAGTCGTGTAGCCGTCTTGAATAAAGCGAGATAAGTTTGTTCTATTAATTCACAGTATAGTTTGTGTACTATTAAAAGATTTTGATGTGTGAAAGAGGCCAATCTGAATTCTTTGAATGATTTGACAGTTTGAAATAATGGCTGGTGTTGGATGAGCTAGAAATTGGGTAGGCTTTTCATTTTCACAGGTGAGTTTCTCGTGCAAAAACTCGGTGCCCTAGCTTTATATTTCAAACCTACTACACTATATGGTCTAAATATCCTATTGTATTTGGACGGCATTTTTATTGTCAAATTTATTCATTGCTTCCCACACTTTTCTTTCTGGTGTAGTCAGTAATTCTTCATCAGTCTGCGTCGCTCTTTCAGGTTTAATGGTCTTTAGGTAATTTCAAGGTCTGCCTCACTAGCTGCTTCTCATTATTGTGTACTCGTTATTATCATTCTTCCTTCCGTGCGCCTCTGAATATTTAGATTCCATAAGTGACAGTGATTATCATGTTCGATAAATTCGAGTGGTAGATCGGAATCATGTGCAGAGCATGTTAGACTATTCCGTTAGTCGTATAAAGCTTACCTAATTAAGTACATAGAATAGCGTGAGCTTGAATAAACTCATGAGTGGAAAACGGAAATTAATTCAATTTTCCCAAATTTCTCTGTCTGCATTGCTCTTCATTCTTTCTCACATTAATATCATCACTGCGAAATCGCTGTTTTCATTGGTTTCTCCCAATTTTCCATACCGTAATCATCGCAGATGCTAAACAGGAATGTTGCCATCTCCTCTAACAGTTTTCCTCTCTTTTATGCCGTACAGCTTCAGGTATGAACCTGGTTTTTTCGTCGGCCATATTGGTTTTGGCTCAATATTTCGACAAGAACCACAGCCTCGCCACCACCATAGCCATGCTGGGGAACGGCATCGGAGTCTTAATTCTGGTGAGTTCGTCCAGTTTTCTTGATTTGTGCAAAAATTCTGGTGAGCCTATCTGGTTTTCTTGATTTGTGTAATAAATTCTGGTCTGCCCAGTTATGTTGATTTTCGCACAAATCCTGGTGAGTCTGCCCAGTTCTCTTGATTTGTGCAAAAATTCTGTTGAGTCATTCTTGATTTGTGTACCAAATTCTAATCTAATAAGTCTAGTTAATAATTTTGGGTATTTGTGAACAAAATTCTGGTCTGTCCAGTTTTCTTTATTTGCGCTAAAAATTTTCGGTCTATTCGGCTGTCGTGATTTGTGCTCGAAATTCTGGCGGGTCAATCCAGTTAACCCACGTTGGCAAATTAATACTAACAGAGATAAGTATACATATTTGCTTGTCAAAGTAGGCTAAAAATTAAGCAAGTAATTTACTTACTGCCAAAAATTTATGTCGCCATGTGCATTTGCCCGCTCTTGTGCGAGTCGAATATTTTCAAGTCCGTCAAGACCTTGGATACTAATGCGAGTTTTGGTGTGTGTACTGCACTACGTATTCGAACTTCGATAGCGTTTCCTTTGGTCCAATTTGCACTGCGGACGTCTCGACGTGACCAGAAATATTGCCTTTAGCGTTAATTCGATCCTCACATCCTATTCTGGTAAGATGTGTGGCTGCACTCAATGCTGCATCTGGTGTTCATGCAGGTTAGTAGACAATTAGTACTTGTGGAAGAGTACCCGACACGGCTGCCCTGTCGATGCAGTTGCCATGGAGGCGGCTGGTATTCCGACCTTGTTACAAGGCTGGCTCGCGCGTTCTCTCATACTCGTATGCTTGCTCAGCGCAACTTCAGGCTGCACTCGCGTCTTCTTTCATTCAATCTTGTTTTCTAAANAGCGTATCTGTGATACTAGCTTCATCAACTCACAATATCAGTAGTCACAATGTCAATTAAATGACAACACGTACTACGATCATCGCCTTGCTTTTCATTTTAGGAATCTCATTTTTTTTAGGACTACATTCTGGCGGATCAACCGTGCTTATTGAAATCAACTCTGAGAAGACTGCAATTACTGAATGGGATGCCGGCTCGGTGTCTATTGACAAAATTTTTGCTGCAATAATTCCGTTCGAGTATGCGTTGCCCTCGATGAACAAATGCAGTAGTAAACTGCTTCAAATCATTTCGCTGTGAGCGATGTTGTTCTTAGTCTGCTGTAATTCTCTAATGTAGCAGGACAGGTTTTTGAATTCTAAACATGGCGCTCATGGATTTTTTTAATTTTAATTGCGAGCGTTTACGATTTTGTGACAGATATTATATAGATAAGTTATTTGCTTGTAAAAATGTTCCAATATTTATATTTTTTCAGCAATAAATTTTGTGTTTGGTGCATACATCAGATCGCAGCAGCTCAGATGGCTTCATTTCTCTCCTTGTTGTCACTCAGAAATGATATGCGAATATTATGATAATCTTCCCTTATAATTTCTTGAATGGTAAAAAAATCTAGACGCAAACTTTGACAATCAAATCTTATCACACGCTTGAATGTTCGGACCAACACCACCTGACTTGGCTGATAAAAGTGTTAGCAGTTGTTTTCTACATTGAATTAAATTCGTCTGCCTCAAACGTGTAATTATGATAACATAAAGTACATATTTGAATTTTTATAAGAGTTTTGCAAGTTATTTCCTGCTCTAACTTAAATTCTTTAGCGTGTAGTTGTGAGTTGATCGACCTCACGAGTTCACATCCCCGCACCGTTAGCCAGCAGGGCAGAGCTCCCTGAATGCCGCTCTGTTGCACTTCGATCCGTTCACAGGCCAAACGTCTGTAATTTTTCCTCCATGTAAGGCCTCGGCACCTCAAACAGAACCGCCGCCCTCAAGGGCGAGCTTGTCGACTCGGTAAACATTGATGAACAGGGGACTCATCTGATTAGCTGCTTCCCCTCTGGTCTCTTCCTGAATAATTTAGGCTTTTTCATATCATGGCAGTCGGGGCCGAGTTCTTTCTGCTAAAATCAGAGGCTCTTGTGTCATTTTTTCTTCATCGGCGTACGCAATAAAATATTTCACTTATTTTTATTGTTAGGTAAAAAACAGTTACTACCGTTTTTCAGCGCTGGAGTTGCTTGTGGGTATTCGCAGCGAAGACTTCAATGATCTCACATAAAGTGTAGCTGTCACTTGTGGCAATGTTCTCAGTCTCACTCTTTTGTGTAACATTCTCGCTCTCACAAACTTTAAGTCAAAACATCCTCGAGTCAACATCCACAGCCTCTAATTAGATTAAATGATGACTCGAGATACAGCGGGCTATTACGCGCAGCATGAAGGCATTGCTGTGTCGTCGCTTCACTCAAGTGTCTCGTGCTCGACGCTTTTTACTGATTTTCGGTTTTCTAACGCGCTTTACTGACTTTCAGTTTACTGACGCGTTTACTGACTTTAGGCATACGACGCGCTGACCAACCAAAATAAATTTACTTTTTAAAATTCAGCAGTTTCAGCGTTAACGATATTTTGAATCAGAATTCTCTGTCAGTAACTTCGATAAATATGCATGAGTTGTTCGTCTTTTGCTGCATGCTTAGTGCTGCTCATTTATCCGCTCATACTTCGCCTGAGGACATAGAGCGCTGTGTGCGAGAATATATACTGTATTCTCTTGATAACTCATGTGGACATCGTTGTAATAGATGTGTACTCTCATGGTTTAATTACGAAATTATGAATGGAGTAATAATCGGAATATTTCGAGCAGTTATCATTTCTTGTGAATTCATAATAAAGTTTCAAAAAAAAATTCTTAGAATTTATGAATTATATTTTAGAAGCCTCTCTAGGTGACGTACTTTAATGAACTTTAATATACCAATTTGTAATTAGTGCTGCGGACCACAATGATGCCAGCGAATCATTTGATCACAACCTTTTTACAAAAGATATAAATAATAAAATTCATGGTCTGCATTACTTAAAATATTAATAATTCATGATGAATATGAAGGATAAATTTCTCTCTGTAAAATTTAAGCGGTCGAGTCAATACATGAGTGTGTTTAGTGCACTCATTTTGCGCTTACTGTATACGTACCTGCTCTGCATATTACTGTATACGTACCTGCTCTGCATATTATTGTATACGTACCTGCTCTGCATATAACTGTATACGTACCTGCTCTGCATATAACTGTATACGTACCTGCTCTGCATATAACTGTATACGTACCTGCTCTGCATATAACTCTATNACGTACCTGCTCTGCATATTACTGTAAACGTACCTGCTCTGCATATTACTGTATACGTACCTGCTCTGCATATAACTGTATACGTACCTGCTCGTCATATAACTGTATACGTACCTGCTCTGCATATTACTGTATACGTACCTGCTCTGCATATTACTGTATACGTACCTGCTCTGCATATTCTTTCCATGGTGTAAATTTTTTACGTTCTTAAATATTTGATGGCAGTTATTTTTTCTGTCGGTATTCAATTTATTAAATTTTCTAATGATGCAAACATAATATTTGACCTAATGCCAGTTTTTACTTGTGAAGAAATTTGATAGTTCTCTTGTTTATTTTTATTATTTGTATTTATACATTTGTGTTAAAAATTCCCCAATAAAAATATTAACTGTTGGATTTTATAACTGGAAGAATATTGTTTTTTTATAGAAATTCTTGCCCCTAGAAAAAAACGTCATTATTTGCCTCATCTTACTCCTATGCGTCTCAATTTAAACAATACTGTTTACAATTATGTGAAATGAATGTTGAACATTCCCGAGGGTATAGTGAGTGATAGAGCAAAAAAATTTTTAGGAGGCTTCCTCATCTTAAAAGTAAAAAAAGAGAACTAAAAACACCGTATAAAACATTTACTGGAATTAAAAAGCACGTGAAGCAGTGAAATTGAACGTTTCGAGCATTCGGTTATCTTCAGCAAATGAAATTGACCTGAAAAGACATGAAATTGATAAGAAAGTTGATAAACTGATAATTAAATTGAAATAACTGATAGAGAATGCCAGAGAAAGAAGAACAGCAAAGCAAGTGCAGCCGGGCCGATGGACGCTGTGGCTACAGGCACCAAAGCGTCTGTGAGGTCTGCCCCTCACAGCGCTCACTAAGATCGTGTTTGAGATGTTAAACCTTGACGAAGCCTTTAATTAAACCTTAATGAAGGACCAGCGATCAATGCAGTTCTTAACACCAGTTAATAATATCAAAGGAGGCCTTCATTGTACCATTTCTGGCTATAGTAAAAATAGTAGTGAGTTGTGTCGCCGGGTGTTGTGCGAGAGACGCTAATTAGAGATGTTGTGTCTCAGATGGTTGGTGTGACACCAAAGTACAAATCATCACATCTGCTTGGCTATGTTTACGGTTGAGCTGATGATAAATAAATATTTGACTGTTCGAGACTCATAGAAAATACGTAAAGAAAAATTGGATCGTTCCTATCGGGTTACAACACGATAGATCATAAACAACTACACGTTTCTTACGCAACCGCATACAATATCTCATAGCACTTTCCATGCCATCTGTAAATTTGCGTCTTCTTATTGCGCTTATGATAGAAATGTTCGCTTCTGCACAGCAGCAACAGCGGCTTCTGAGGCGCGCTCGTTCTGCTGAGGTGCCTGTCCTCAGTACTCGTCCCAGGTCTTGTCCCCCGTTGTCCCCCGTCCCAGGTCTTGTCCTCCGTTGTCTCCCGTCCCAGGTCTTGACCCCCGCGTTGTTCCCCGTTGTGCCTCGTCCCAGGTCTTGCCCCCCGGTTGTTGGGTGCTCGAATGGCATCAGCGATGAATTGAGCAGCCAGAACTGACCGCTAGTATATTTAAAATATGATCTTTGAACTCTTGCAGTAGTTAACTTTGCACGCTATTCCAAACTTTCACTAAATTTTTCTGCTTTCTACGGGAAAATTCTTCTCAAATTAGACACAGTTCAGCATAAATTCTTCATTTGTTTCGAGTTTTCTCATCCACCCGCAGGAAAATATTTCAAGATTTCACTCGATCGAAGTACGTTTCGCTCCGAAATTCTGGTGCGAAAAACTTGAGGGAAATATATTTTGTCTCCAAATTTAACCCTCGACATTTCAACTTCCAAAAAAAAGGCTATTCGTCAAATCAATTGTTTACTAGAGTGAGGTTTAGTTTCCCATCCCCATACGATAACATACAATTAGAATTATAGTCGTAAACGATAATGTTGAGTGAGCATGCCTCCGTTATGAGCGGCAGAAAGATTTCAATAACGAGTGTCATTACTGCTATTGAGCACACAATTTAGTTCTTGTACAACAGTTTTTAAGTGTTTTTGGTTGTCAGCTCAGCGTACAACTGAAAGTATTTCCAATGTTATAGTTCTGTGTGTTTGTGTCCGCAGTCTCAAGTGATGGAGAACGTGATCAAGGAGTACGGTTGGCGGATTTCTTTCTTCGTTTGCGCGGCCATTTCGCTGCAGCTGTGCGTGGTCGGGGCGCTGTTCTTCCCCCTGCCTCCGTCAGCTCTCCAGCAGGAGGACTTCGAGGAGGAGCAGCTGGAGGGCGACGTGCATGACGCGACGGGACGTAGTTCCGAGGACGAGTCGTCTTGCAGTGAGGACGAGGACACCAAAACAAGCATCAGGAGGCTGGAAAAAAAGCATGGCGGTGCCCACCGACGTCACGAATACCACAGTACTCTGTACTACAGAAAAGGACTCTTAGACAAGTGAGATGATTGTGCTGTAAACCTAACGTCGGTCTCTGAGATGTCTTCAGTACCTTCCAGTTGGACAGTCAATTGAAAAATGTTCCTTGATTCGATGTAGTGTTGTTTTGGTTTTGATGCAGTGGTAAAGTTTGCCTTGTGTACGTTGTCAGGTAGCATGAGTCAGGATTCAATCGTTTTTTGTCACCCTATTTGTAATCAGGTCCTCAGAAATGAACGAAAGAATAATGTTCAATGTCTGGCGCATTGTTAAAATAAGAATTTTCATAACAAATGTTCTCATTTCTTTATGTGTAGAGACTGTGGCAGTCATAGTAAAAAAAAACAATAATACTGCATAAAAATAATTTAACACTACACAGTATATTTTAATAATTTTTCTCAGCTCCAGTAACAAGAAGACATAATTATTGTACATAATTGGATATCACGTAGAAATTATTTAACACTCCATAATGTACTTTATTAGTTGCTTATTGCTTTAGAGACATGAAGAAGAAATGTAGCTATTTAATGTGTGCATCGCCAGGTCGTTCTCGTCGCTGGTGCTGTGCCCCCAAGCGGGCTATTTGTCGCACTCCCTGGCCAGCCTGGAGCCTTCCTACCCCTCCACCGCCCCTCGCCACCACCTCGCCGACTGGTGAGTGTAACTATAATATACTAATTAGCGTTTAATATACTAATCAGAATTACCAATTAGTATAATAAATAGATATACTAATTTACTTCATTCGTTTTTACTTTTACTTTATTCTTACTTTATACTCCATTTTTACATAGCCCAGTAAGTCAACATTGATTGGGCGTAGTTACTCCACTTTTACAAAGTTCAGTGAGTCAACTTTGATTGGGCCCAGTTACTTCACTTTCACAAAACCCAGTAAATCCACTGTGATGACGAGGTAGACACGAGGAGAAAAGTCAATTTTGATGAGGTAGAGACACGAGGAGAAAAGTCAACTTTGATGAGGTAGAGACACGAGGAGAAAAGTCAACTTTGATGACGAGGTAGACACGAGGAGAAAAGTCAACTTTGATGAGGTGGAGACACGAGGAGAAAAGTCAACTTTGATGACGAGGTAGACACGAGGAGAAAAGTCAACTTTGATGAGGTAGAGACACGAGGAGAAAAGTCAACTTTGATGACGAGGTAGACACGAGGAAAAGAGTCAATTTTGATGACGAGGTAGAGACACGAGGAGAAAAGTCAACTTTGATGACGAGGTAGACACGAGGAAAAGAGTCAATTTTGATGACGAGGTTGAAATAGAACCAAAATCCTCGACATTCCTCCTAACATTGGTCGCCCCACGGCAGCGAGGCGGCGGATTACGGCCGTCACAGCAGACGAGGGCGGTCGCGCCGCCGGCAGCTGCACGACGGCGACCTCAGGCACAACGAGAGCCTCGCGTCACGGGACTCGTCCTTCCTGCCTGCCTTCTTCAGGTGATCGGGGGCTTCTGCTTCGTTAATGAGCCTGTTGTGTTGGTGGGTCTTGTGTCTGTTGTGTTGGTGGGTCTTGTGTCTGTTGTGTTAGTCTTGCGTCTGTTAATTAGAGGGTCTCGAGTTGGTATCAGCCTTATTAGTGAGTCTTTTGTCTGTCATATTAGTGGGTCTTGAGATTGTGTTAGTCTTATTAGTGAGTCTTGTGTTTGTTATATTAGTAAGTCATCGTGGTGACGCAAATGCGGGTCCTTGCACTTTGAACGAGGTATTTTCCGGGTTCTTTTCCCGTAACCGGGGGCCACATTTGCCGGAGCAAGAAGCTCCTCTGCTCTGTGGAGGTGTGAAGGGAACAAAGAAGAGGTGGTGAAAGAGGGTATTGGGAGACCCTCCTACTTAATGATCTTGCGTTTCTCTTCGCTCGCTCTCGAGTTGGGGTTGAAACACTATTGAAATTATGAACAAATTCAATTGTAAAATGCTGCTGCTAATTTTTTTCTCTTTTAAAGTTGCATCTAGTGTGAGCGGCACTAGCAGTCATGAGTGACCTTAGATTTCAAGGAAACTGCAGCCTTAGTTTGCTTGTTGGTGCTACCGTTCTTAAGTTGTGTAGCTTGTGCTAGCCCGAAGTTATACAGTAACTAGTTTTTTCCATCTTGTGATTGTACTGTAGATACGCAATACCTACATCGCATATTATGTTGAAAATTTCTTGAGAGTTATGTTTGTGAAATAATTTGAAAATCAAGCTGGATCCCAGAGTTGCCATATTGATGAAATGACCATGTCTGAATGTGCGTCAATATTATCTTTTAAAATCTCACTTTCAATTAAATTTAATTCTTTCCTTATCCTGCAGACGAAGTCAGCTGAGCTTCAGCAGCAAGCTGTCGTCTGCACAAATATCCCTGGCCGGCGTCCAGTGAGTTCCGACATGTTTTTCTACTGTACTCCTTTCCTCCTGAATGCTGACAATTTCAATCTTATGAGAGTAAATATTGAACTCATCGTCCGTTAAATTATTTCATTGTTTCTTACCTAATCTCATTAAATGGTGAGGCAAAGCCCCTGTCCTTACAGCTCGGATATAATTGGCCAATATACTCAAACAAAATGTAATTTTAGGGAAGATGCTAAGTACACTCGGTCGGCCATGAAACGCAGGTCTCGTATACTGAACTCATTTTTCGAAATTCTTCTTACCCTCCTCAAGCATCCATTGAACGGGAACGTCTTTTTCCTAAAGTTCTCCACTCTCATATATTGTTACTGGGCTTTTGTTTAATTATTAGGTACTGAGTTATGGCAGTAGAGAATTTGATGAATATGAGTACGAGGTGCCGCAGCAGTCACTCCGATGTGCAGCGCAGCGAGCGCCATGATGTCGGCGCAAATTACAGTCGTAGCGATCATTCCAGGGAGAAATGGCGGATTCTCAGAAACTGTAGAAAGAATTCGATATCTTGTAATCTTTACAGAATCAATTTACAGTATTAATTAAGGAGGCGAAAAGTATTCTTCACTCGTCTAAAGGGGAATCTTTTGGTATCATTGGCTTACTTTACCTAGCAAGCTGGTTGCTCCGTTCACCACACTAACTACAATCGTCTTTTTCCTCAGGTCTTCTCAGCAGAGCAGAATCTCGCTGAAGGACTCGCGGTTGGACCTGATGTTCCACGGGCTGAAGTCTAACCCTCACAGCTTCTCCCTGCGCGCGCCCACCTCCAGCCAACTCGAGGAGACCGAGCAGCTTTGCGCCAAGCTCGACGACCTTCTGGAGGAAAGGAGCAGCAGCGATGACGGCTCCAAGGAGAAGCTCAGCGAGGTGGACAAGTGTTAACTATATTTATATTTTTTGTGTCGTATGTATGAAAAAAAATTTGTGTCTCGTCAGAAGCCGAAGTGTGGTCGAAACGTTCATTTTTCCTGTTTATTTTTAGTTGCCCTGACATTTTAAACTCGCTAAGAAATAGTGTCTGTTTTAAAAGTGACAATCCTTGCTATTTTATTTATAGGTGGACCCCAAACAAGGCTCGCTCCAAACTAAATGCGAGATGGGCAAGGAGTTTGGCTACACGAATCAGCTCGAAACCTTGAAAGAAAATGGAGATGTCAGTTCAGGGCAAGACGGACACCAGCAATGCGCGGAAAAGGGCGTTGAGAAAAAAGCCTCGTTCCTGATCAGCGGAGGAGAGTCCGACGAAGATGATGACGACGATGTGTCTTATACGTCAGAGGTGAGTTTCGTGCCTTATTCACTTAGGACTGTTATCTGACGAGGCGGACTGGCGTTGTAA
Organism: Platorchestia sp. MABIK; assembly: GCA_014220935.1. NCBI lineage: Eukaryota > Metazoa > Arthropoda > Malacostraca > Amphipoda > Talitridae > Platorchestia > Platorchestia sp. MABIK. The sequence continues at coordinate 48,199 of JACJUY010007723.1, forward strand.
GGTCCCGCAATGAGTTGTTCAGGAAATGAGTGTGCTCATTTCAGACCATGTCATGTGAGGCATTCCGGGTTCGAATGAACTCGCTCTTCAATGTATTTTTGACCAAATTATCAATTGTTTTTTTGCTGCTATGATAGTAAGTTTCCTAGTTATAATATTTTAATTGTTCCAAGACTCGGGAAAAGATTCAACAGAGTAAAAGCATTTAGTCTGCTCATCAATCTGCAATGCGCTAGTCAAGTGTGAAACAAGGAACGTTACTGCGCTCTGCCGACAATGTCGAGGAGATGCAAGGAAACGCACTGACCATCGGATGAAATTGATGCAAAATTATAAGTGTTCAACGTACATTTTATCCACCATTACTTGTGTGCACGTTAGGAAGTAAGTTCATTTACATTGCTCGGGTGTAAACTCATAAATGTTAATAATGATCTGTTGTACATTTTTATCTTGGTCGTTGATTCACTAGCACATCTCATTATTTGTTTCTCGTTGCAGGTGAAATCGCAGGCAGGAGACCATGAGAGTTGTCTGTCCAAAACTGCACGCCAGCTCCATGCCCTCAGGATGGCGTGCTGTTCTGTGGGGTGAGGCGTCTGTTGTATATATATTTATGTTGCACCTTGTGCTAATTTGGTTAAGCAGCGTATCTGTTGCTTTTATATTGCACCGCTGCCCATTAGTTGGGCAGCTCCCTCGCTCCCTTAGCTGGTAATCAGAGCTGGTTAATGATAAAAACTTGAGACGTAGTCTCACAGGAGCTTGCAATGAAATGTCGTCAGATGCAAACTCCTCAGTGTGCGAGGACACCATCCCAAATAAAATTACATTCCGTACAAATGTCACTGTGCTACACCAAGCAGCTTTTTCAAAGCAACTCTTTTAACGAACCGACCTTGACGTTTGCGTGTTTTCTCTCCATTTTACAGAGTTTCCTTCAATCCGATCTTCAAAGACCTGAGCGTGTGGTGCTTCGCCCTGTCGTACGTGTGCAGCCTGCTCGGCACCGCCACCATCTACGTCATCTTCGCAGACTTCGCGCAGTTCCTCGGGGTCGGCAGCTACGCCTCCACCGCCATGAGTGCCGCAGGCTTCGGCGACATCATCGGTCGCTTCGGGGGCGGCATGCTGGCCGTTGGAGGGGTGGGTTGGGGTGGTGGGTTGGTCGTAGGCGAGGTGGGCCGGGATAGTGTGTTGGCCGTGGGCAAAGTGGGCTGGGGTGGCCAATTGGTAGTGACCTTCAAGCGTCTCTGGACGCTGGTGGGATAGAGAAAGTGAAGCTGCTTCATAGGATCTAAACAGCAACATTATGCAAACTCCTGTACTGACAGCACGTATGTTAATATTGTTGTTTTTATTACAAATATTGCTGTTCCCACACGCCTGTACTAACGCGAGCACTCGTACGGCAGGTGGGCAACTCGACGGTGCTCTACGCGTGCTCGATGCTGGCGTCAGCGCTTTTGCTCTGTTCCTACCTCCTCGTCAGCAACGGAGCTCTGTTCGTCAGCGTGACGGCAGCATACGGCATCATGTACGGGGCACAAAACATGTACTTCGCCATCACTGCCAAAATTGTCTTCGGCAGAGAGAGCCTGGCCGACGTCTTTGGTCTCGCTGTGTTCCTGGGAGGCATCGGGAGCCTCGTGGGGTCGCCGCTGGCTGGTGAGTCCTGTTGCTCGGGTCGCCTCGTTACTTGTGTGGCAAAGTTGAATGCATTTTATTTTTCCGAACAGGAATCATTGAGAGAGTTGTATCGATTATTTCGATTATTTCTCCTGCGTTGAAGAAATAAGTTGTTTTGCATCATTTTTGGTGTTTGTTTTTCATTTAATTGAATAATAACTTTAACGCTAATTTAGAGGGTTTGAATGTTCCTAGCCTTTAGCCCATTTTGTTGCAATGGTATCTGTCTTGCAGGTTTGCTGATCGACGTCAGCGGCGGCTACGTTCCGGTGTTGCTGAGTGAGGTCGCTTGCTGCATCCTGGGCAGCGCGCTCATGTTCGTGTGCTACCTCAGGAACAGAAACGAAGACTTGAATGAACAGAGAAAGCTTGACAACAGACACTCTGCTGAAAGTTTGGTGCCATCTGACGGTCGACCCCTCAAAACTGGAGACGGTGGTGAGCTAACCTGCAGCTACACTCTGGCACACGAGACCAATAAGAAGAGAAGAGGATCTGATTCATCTCGAGACTTTTATGCTCACCGACTGAGGTGCACGTCACTGATATCAGCTCACCTCATGTCCAATTCCTCGTCGCGGTCGTCAGTGGCCGATGACGATGTCCATGTCAAAATGCCAGCTGCAAGCAGCAGAACAGGTCGTCATCACAAGAACATCGCGGACTCTCGAGGCAGTTTAGCGTCCCTGCCTACCAGAGCTTTTCTGCACCCTTCACATCGCTCTCACGCCCTCAGAAGCATCAATTCACTGAAACGCACCAGCACCTGCGATAGCATCCTCAACAGAGCTCCCACCCACAGTCCGATGCCCGCCAAGAATGCCAGCGAGGGCGGCCGACGTTTCACCGTGAGCAGCCCTCGCCAGTACAACCAAAAGAAGAAATCTCCTAGTCTCTACGAAGAAGTCCTGGGTCGCGCCTGCGCTCAGAACCATAATGTATGTTACAGTGATCATGACTTGTCCTAAGCTTTATGCCATAAATCACACTGTGACCAATGTGTGTATGATTAAAAGTAGGACTAGAATTTACAATCGGTATATATGAGAGATGTGGATAGGCTAATCAGTCATCGATTGAATCGGCGTAGCACTATCGGTGACTGATTAAGTAGGCCACTTCTGGATGCCTTTTTCAGGTTAAAGAGTGGAGAATTTTGAAAGCTGGCAGCCGCCGCGGCCATCCTTGGTTGTTTGTTACAAAACAAAGTGGATCTCATGTCAATGTGTGAACGTCTGAATTCACCTTTTCATTTCAGTAGTTACGTCTCTGTTATCGTGCTAGTTTTTAGGCCGCTGTATTCCATTTGCATTTTACGGAGTGTCCTTGTAGGAGTTCCACGCATCTATTTGTGTATTTCATGTTAATGAATGTTCAACAAATATGTGTTAAAAGAACAAACTTATTTTTAAGTGATTTATCAGAATGAATTTTGTTTTTGTCCGTTATGTATTCATTTGAATAGTATTGTAACCTTAGAAAAAATTAATCGAGCCCCTAATTGAGTAGATGAATCTCAATACTACGTAGAATCGAGTAGCATCGCGCAATATTTATCCTCTCATATACGACTTTGATGATGTATTGTTTCCACTGAATCTCCCAATCATGCATGTTGAGCTGTACGGGAATATTTTCGACATATCTTGGCTTCATCACAAGTTCATATCGCGAAGCCACAGTAGCTTAGCGTGGGCCCTGTAGCAAGGCCGAGACACATCTGCGGTGATCGTGCGTTGTTGTCTCGCTTGGTTTTAAAAGCGTTGTGTGCTGTTGAGCTGAATCAGCTCCTGCTCGAAAGCCTCGTTGTCCTGCCTGTGAGCTTGTGACTTCATCTATGTCCACTGAACAGAATTCATTTTAGTCTCGTCCTTCGCTGAGTCTGAGTGCAGTCTACGGTGCGCTCTGGATTAACTTCTTGCTGGTCTGGGATTCATTAATTGATTCGCGGAATCTTGTGGTTCACGGAATCTTGTGATTCATGGAATCTTGAGATGCACGGAATCTTGATGTTTTCACTCTCTACTACCGTATTGTTTTCACGACTGGAACATAGTTCGGGATTCCTCGAGTATTCCCTTGTGTTCGAGGTGAATGACTGGAATGTATGATGTTTCTGGCGAATCTGGTCTACAAAGGAAAATTCTAAAAAGCGATATCGTTGAGCCTAGACCACTACGTTGCGCATATTTCTTATTGATACTTTATTTATCTACGACAAGTTGAAACGCTGAAACATTTCACTTTCACTGCTTTAAACAAAAGCCAATGCGAAAAAAAGACCTTTCAGAGAACTGCCATAGGCTTTAAGCACTAGTGCCTATGTGACTAATGTATTTATTAATATTACGAATATTTTATGTCTCGAGATTACATTGCTGAGATTACCCTTTTGTCGTTTTAGCTCGCACAATGCTCGAATCTCGGAAAAGGTCTGGTGGAGTTCTGAGTCCATTTCGTGTTGTCGCAGACCACCGCCATCTTTACTGTCTCCAGTATCGCTTGAGAATTTTGCTAACACCCTTAATTTGTTTCTGTACGATTCACAATCTCATGTCAATTGCAGTTTGTTATACCACATTTTTCCTTTTTAGCGCAACATACGTTTGGTTTGGAGTTTTGCATTTCTGCGTGTTTTGCACAGTGTACCACCTGAGTTCCTTAAGGATTTTCGTACTTGGCACAAAGCCACCGAGGAAGCATTAGGTGTCAAGATAGTGAATTGTAAAACTGTTGTAAAACATCCTATACTTACTTCTCTGCACAAAGCGTGGCATTAGCAAAATTACGGGAAACATTTCTTCGTAAACGCGAATTTCATATTTATGGAACTGCCCTATTTAACAGTGAAACAGTTACGTTACGATTTGTTTTTCTTTCGAAAAAGGTGAAAACGTAAAGCATCAGCCCAACTTTTTTGTAGGTTGTATTCATACTGATTTTTCGGTATTTTTTCTTGACCCCTCTTTATACTCTCAACACAACATTTTGCGTTACTGTTGTCCAATCCTCTAAGATTTTACAGTTAAACTGAAAAAAATATTGACTTCAATTTTTGCGAGTAGAACAGCTGCGATTTTTGGGTCTACAGAAGAGGCAAACGGAGACGAGAAAACTATTATATTTTTAGGTTTGCATCCTGCGCTACTGAAGTAAGCTCTGCCATATCTTCCAAAGAATATGCGCCTTCATGATATCTTATACAGGATCGAGCTACGATGGTCATTAAATACCTTTTTTACGACTATTCTGGTGCTTTAAACTTGAGTCTGCTGGAATAGCTTTTCAAGCCTCGTAAGCTGCTCTGCTACAATGTCATCTTCAGCATCGAGTTCACCGAATCTATCTCTTGTGTCTTTACCGAATTTATCTCATGTTTTGGTGCAGAGGTTGCAGGGGTTCTAGCTGTCCCACCAAGCCCTAGCTCCAGTACAGCGTCAGTGTGAGGGCTTATTTGTACTTGAAAGTTACGGAGATAGTCCTAGGTCGGATCCAGCATTTGGGAGAGAAATGTCGGCAGTGTTTCCCACTTTTTAACTCATTTTCTCATCTTTAACCATTAACAACAATAGAAAATGAGCTTAGGACTATTTACTCTAGCACTTAGAAATTTTGCACTTTTGACTATTTAAATTTCTTGAATGGTTAAGCTCCTGAGGGGCTTGCTTGTAGTGCTGTGACTGGAACCGTAGTGTTCTCTCTTCGAACACTGGCTTGGTTAAGCATTTAATTTCTCTGACTATTAGCGAACAATTGAGATAGCAACTTTTCAACTCAAACCTTCAATGACATTCTAGGTTTGTATAAAACTTTACCCGAGGTCGCATTTAGGAATGAATGAGTTTCTTATTTATGTTAAGGACTTTAAGGATGTTCCCGGAATGCAGTGTGACGTTAGTATTATTAGTTTAATTTTGTTTATTTTTACACTTTTTCACTTAACCGGAACTGGTAGGTACTTTTGGCTGTCCCCCGCGCGGCTCGCATTCAGTGTTTCCATTTTGTTGTTAGTTTCTTAGGAAATTGTACGAGTTGGCGAGAGCTGAAGTCTAAAATAATGTGTAGAGACTGAGATTTATACTATGAGAATATGTAATTATAACTCAAGCTTTTTATTGTTCCTTTGGGGAAATTTTTTGAATTTTTTTTAGAGAAAATTGAAATTCGAGAAACGATCATGTATTGTACGATTAACTCAAATTACTAATGTACCAGAACCATTAGCTATTCCCCTCCCCACAGGGATGCGCTGAAGGGGATTGGCCTTTTTCGCATATTGAGAAGCGAACGCTTCTCGGGGTTACAGTCAAAACAGTCGGGGTTACAGTCTCGGGGTTACAGTCAAAATGGATTCAAAAGGTTACAATCAAAATGGATACAGGACAAATAATAGGAACACAACAATTTTATCAATATATTCTACGGTTATTTAAAGAACATTCAACACAAATGTAAAAAAATATTTGACTAGACAATGCGGAGGAAGATTCTACAAAGGAAATGAACATGTACCAGAAATGCACACAACTCTAGACAAATGCAGCGAATGAGCGCTAGAGAGTAGAGGAATAAAATTATTGGCTGGCCCAGAAACTAATTCAAGTGCTCAAAGTCAGCCTGCATTATTTCCGATTAGATTGTTAGTTAATTTAAGCCTCCCTATCCGCAACAAATGCGATCCAAAGAGAGGAAGATAGAAAGCCCCATTTAGTATGGAGTTAAGGAAACGCGGAATCTACGCACAAAAACCAAAGAAACAGTAAGTAGTAGAGGAAGATTATGAAACTAGACCAAAGTTGAAGAAGAAAGTAGAAATTGCTGAAAAACAGGACAGCAGTGAACCGAAAAGACTATGGTCCTTAACATAACAAAAATATTTTATTTCAACAAATAGAAGGCCTACCCAACTCTCAGCTCAGGCCCTCACATTTTCCCCCTCAGAGTGCCAATTTGCATCATTTTCGAATTAAGGAGTTGCGAGACTGCAGAGAAATACATTATTTAGAAATTAGAAAATTAGAGTAACGATCGAGTCCTTTCATATATGACGCGAGGGATTCCTATGAAAATTTAAATTTGAATGATGAATACGAACGATGTTAAGTCTACTAATGAAGATTGAGACGCGTGACCTAAGAATAGATTAAAAGTTAGTTTAAGCCTTCTTAGTCATAACAACGGTGTTCCCAAGAGAGGGAGGCACAATTTAATATCAAATTAAGGGAACGGGGAATCCATGCACAATGTGTTTTCACATCCAAAAAAAACAGAAACTTCAAGTTGAAAGACGTTTATAAGGCAAGATACAGGTTGAAAACGAAAGTTTTCGGCGCTGAAAAAATCAACAACTTGCAACCGAAAAAAGATCGCAACAGCACAAAAAATCTATTCAATTTCAACCAAAAGAAAGTCAACCTAATCTTCGAGTTCAAGTGATCATCTCCCTGGAAGTACTAAATCTCATAGATACAATAGTTGTAACTATGAGACAACTACCTATGCCAGGGGTCTCCAAACTATGGCCCGCGGGCCCCATCCGGCCCTCCAAACGAATCGCTGTGTGGTGGCCTTGAAAAAATAATAGTCGCACGACTGGCATCGCTGAATAAAGATGTTTTTTATTTTGTATTCCTTGGGCCCGCATGAATGTGGGAAATATATAATGGGGCCCTCACATTTAAAAGTTTGGAGACCCCTGATCTATGGTAACTGAGCGGGCAAATCGCGATGCCAAGTCCCCCTTTTAGCTCACATCCCAAAATCTTCTTCAAGAGGCAGCAAGATCACGCTGGAGGGGTTGGAGGGGAGCTCAGACCGGCGCAGGTTGAGGTTGTAGTTGATCTCTTCCACTTTGGCGAGGTTGCGACGGTGCACACCGATCTTATTTTCCAGGCCCTGGAAATAAAGCAAGTCACATCTATGTTTTTGACAACCAGACTCCAAAAATTTTTTATCGGCGTTTAATTTCGACGAATGTTCTTTTCATTTAGTTTGCTCATATTTTTACTCTAGAGTTGTTCTTTTTAAAATTTCCGATGAACTAAAATGTAATTTTAGAAAAGTGGAAAAAATTGTAACAACCAGACTCAACAAATCCATAATTGACTCGCTTTCCACGAGAATTCCAGATCAGCGCGTGAGGCATTAAGACTGCTACGAAAGCTGTTCTTCCGACATGCAGGATGCAAAGATCTCACTCACTCAAAGGAACCAAAGTAGTCAAGCTTATCAAAAAATCTGCGGCCTGTTACATTGTTCACAAGGAACATCTTTCAGGCACTAAAGCTTAGATGCCATGGTAAACACAAGCACAGGACCACACAACACACAGCAGCCACAGGACCACACAACACAAAGAAGCCACAAGACCACACAACACAAAGAAGCCACAACACCACACAGGACCACAACACATACAGAACCACGCAACACACAGGACCACACAACACACAGCAGCCACAGGACCACACAACACAAAGAAGCCACAGGACGACACAGCACACAGGACCACAACACATACAGCACCACGCAACACACAGCAGCCACAGGACGACACAACACACAGCAGGCACAACAACACACAGGGGTGACGGCCTGGAGAGCTCCGTAGCCAGAGCTCATCTGCCGCAAGCAGCGCAGGACACTCGCGCTCTTGGTCAGCTCGCCGATGCCAGCGCACTTCACGAAGTATCTGTGGCATGCACGACATGAATTACTCTACAATAAGAGACGATAATACCGGCGTCATGATTTAACTCGACAAGATTCCATTTCATGATAGCAAAAGTGGGCCAAATATCACGCGCTAGAGAAACTAAGATGAGAAAGTTCTTGTGTGGATGGGATTGATTCATTGCGTGAGGAAGCACTAAAATGAATAAACACTTCTTAAGCAAGATGGTATAAACCGAACCCGCTATATATTTTATCATAGTCCAAAACAATCAGTAGAGAATCAGAATGAAACCAATTGCATCTGATATTTTGGATAATTTTTGATGAAAGTCAAAGTGATCTTTCCCCAACAATTTAGAAATGTCCACTGAAAAATGATGCTAGAAAATCGATAAAAGAGGATGAGCTGCCAAACAATAATTTCAATTCTTGAAAACAAATTTTGTGCGTGTAGAATTTGAAATGAAATTTAAAAAAATTCTCACGGATGAAGTGCAAGGAATGTTTCAATTTCATAAGCTGCACTGAATGGCTACAAAAGCTACGCGAGATCATCAGGACAACACCCACACCTGCCGAGCTGCTCCTGCATTCGTCTTAGCGTCTCTCTGCCTCTCGCCACAACGCCGCAGTAAAGATTGGTGAAAGTAAAGATTGGTGGAAGGAAAGATTGGTGGAAGGAAAGATTGGTGGAAGGAAAGATTGGTGGAAGGAAAGATTGGTGGAAGGAAAGATTGGTGGAAGGAAAGATTGGTGGAAGGAAAGATTGGTGGAAGGAAAGA
>JACJUY010007723.1:60629-73577 GCA_014220935.1 Platorchestia sp. MABIK
AAAAAAACGTTCATCGTAAACCAGTTTAACTTTTTCGCCGGAGCATGCATGTTTTTCGCCGCCTAAGCGATTTAATTACTGGGGCGGCGAAATCATGCATGCAGGCGGCGAAAAAGTTATACTGGGATTCAACTCTCATACCATACATATTTCCGTTGAAGTTCAGTGATTACTTTTACTTCGAAGTTTAGGATTCTTCTTGCCAGGAAATCCCCTCAGGGGGATACAACTATTGTATCTATGGGAATTAGCGCTCCCAGGGGGACAATGTGTGGGCCCGAGCTAATGGTTGGGTGGGCTTTCTTTTTGTCAAAATAACATAGGTTTTTGTTTTGTGACGGATCAACTTTTTTTCGATTCACTGCTGTCCTGTTTTTTCAACACCTACTACTTTCTTCTTCAACATTGATTTTGTTTCATGATCTTCTTTCTCATCTTACTGTTTCTATGCCCTTTCTGCATAGATTCCACGTTCCATTAACTCCATACTAAATGGTGCCTTCTTCCTTCCTCTCTTTGGATCTCATTTGTTGAGGATAGGGAGGCTTAAACTAACTAATAATCTAATCTAATCTGCCAGGAAATATGTTCGGTATGTACCAAAGCTCTGGTGACCAAAGCCGCATGTTCCGTTTAAATTTTGTGAAGATGCGTCGTCTCGAAATATAGCAGCGCTTCCCAGCAATATCTTGTTCATTGTTTACACTTATCATTGAAGATGTAGGAATATAAATTCATTCATGTCTACCCATTATGCAGGTTATTATAGGTGGATTCGAACATTTCGAAACGACCGTCCAAATTATCGCAGAGAAAACTAAACGATTAATTTTCCTTAATGTTTATGAACCATTGTGACTCGGGAGACGGTGTGACTTTTTTGCAAATCCCTGTTTTCAAAGTTTTATTTTTTATTTTTATTGAGCTTCGTCTTCAGCACTGAATTATGCAGGAAATTTTCTGAAAAAGCAGTCCTTTTATTGAAAACACTCATCAATCTTATGCAGAATGGCGCGTGCTGAAATTCAGTCCTGAACTCAATCTCTTTAACTTCCGTAGTCCATGTTACTTATAAAAGACAAGCTCATTATCAATTAGAAGATGGGCTTGTAATCACGTTTTGAGGAAGTCGACGGTTACTTAGGCGCTGCCGTGAAAATTAGCAACCAACTATTCATCTGTTTTGGAAGTTTAAAAAATGTAATACGGCCTTTCAACCCCCTTAGGGGATTCAACTATTGTATCTATGGGAATTAGCACTCCCAGGGGGAAAATGTGAGGGCCCGAGCTCAGATTTAGGAAGGCCTTCTTTTTGTTGAAATAAAATGCTTTTGTTATGATAGGGACCATCTTTTGTTCGGTTTACTGCTATCCTGTTTTTCAGCACCTACTACTTTCTTCTTCAACTTTGATCTGGTTTCATGAACTTCTTTTTTAACTAACTGTTTCTATGCCCTTTCTGCGTAGATTCCGCGTTCCCTTAACTCCATACTAAATGGTGCTTTCTATCTTCCTCTCTTTGGATCGCATTTGTTGCGGATAGGAAATCTTAAACTAACAAATAATCTACTCTAATCTACAGCCTTTCAACTCCTATTGGCACAACTCACAAAGGGAAACTCCATGGAACTACTTGGATAACAATTAATCTAAAGAATACTACATCATCCCTAAAATAGTATGCAAAATATAATAGGACACTCCCAAGACATCTTACTTTTTTAAGCTGTTCTTATCCCGCAGCGAATTGCTTTTTTTTTTATTTGTAGATTTTAAAAATTCTACTGAATGAAAACGAGCTGGAGTTAGTGCTGATGGCTGATGACGTCATTCGCGGAGTCATGATAACGTTGGTCCTTACATTAAACTCAAACTTCACACTAAATATAGCTTAAAATTCCAAAGATCATCTGTTTTTCTTCAGTAAACTTTGTTTCGTTTATAAAGTGTCGTTTAGTCTACTTAACTGTAAAAAACATCGAAAGCATCACACCAAGATCTATTTGGGTGATCGCACTCACATTTTTTTGTCACCCCTTAAGAAATACGAAGAATTGTTGCGCTTACCCGAATTAACTTCAGCGACTCATTCTCAAAACATCAACACTTGCTGCTGGAGACTTCTTTTATTGCAAATAATTTAGGTGACACGCACTTACATAATTTCTTTTCTAATTTCTCAACTTTACGAAACAGTTGAAGTTCATCATGTGATAAATTGCGAAGAAATTCACTCAACATTTCTTTATTGGAACACTGTCAAAAGTTAAAATGTACTACCTATGAAGTCTATAAAACGCAACGCTTCGATGTTCAAACATCATCATCAGGCTGAAAATATACAGAAAATTGATCAGTCACATTGGTAAAATGCGAATCTAATTCTTAAGCTACACGAGACTAGAATGGAAGTTGAAATCACAGCACAAAAATATTTTACAAATGACTAGATATAAAGTTTGTACAACAAAAGAATGTATACACGAGATCAGGTACAGTAACGATATCGCACACTATAGATGCTCATTAAACAAGCGATAGGGCTCGGACTACTAAGTTGCGGTTTTTAGAAAATAATTTTAGGGCAAAAAAGTCATTCGTGTTTTCGTTGAGAACAGGCTTAAGCTTATGGATGTGTAACGCTTCTATAATTTGAATGTGCTCTCTTTTAGTTACGTAATTTAAGATTTTTGTGTTAGGGGATAGATCTTCATTTGATGGTTTGCAACTGTGGTCAATGCGGAAATGGTTGAAAATAGAACTTCGGTATTTATTGGTAGTTTCATGCTGTGTAAATTCTTGGTAATTAGGCAATATATATGGCTAATCAGATTTTTTTGGTCTTGAAGTGGTTTTGTTCAAAACTGAATAAACCATTGCCGTATGATACAAAAGAAAATTTATGCATCGCTTAAAATGTTTTGTGCACCTATATTTTTCATTCTAAACGAGTGAAACCATAAAAACTAGTTGAATCCTTTGAAATAATTCAACTTCTACCGCATTTGCTCCAAAATTAAATGAATGAATGAATGAATATGTAGTGTTGGGAAAATGGAGAAAATTGTGTTTTTGTTTTCTCAGGAAAGTTGCATATGTAATGGTTTCATGCATTGCCTGTCCTCAGCAGCATGTCTTGGAGACGGTGCACTCGGGAATGTAATTTCAAGCTATTCGGAATGAATGAAAAACTACAATTATAAGCTGAACACCGGAAACGATAACAAATATGTTCGGTGCCTTATTTTTCTTCGAGCTTTTCTTTCTTGTTGCGGAGATCGGCGTACAGTGAAATTTATCTCTACTAGAGTATAATTAATCTTGCATTCATGTTGTCCATGCAACACCCCTTCAAAATTTCGAGACGTACACGCATTTATTGTTGACATGCGTGGATGTTTCAATGGCGTCACGGGAATTTTGTTAAAGTGAGGGGCCGCTTCAATTTATGTTTTTACATGGTTATTTCATTCAAATGTCAGCTATATTAGAACTGAACCCAGAAACAATCAGGATGAAAACGGGGAGAATAATAAGCTTTGGTTTCCGAGTTTGGTCGACGGTATCGGATCATTGAATTTCGACGTGCTATTTCTGCGTATATCGATCCTGTTTTGCCATAGGCTAAATTAAAGACCAAATTTACGTCGTCATAGCTGTAGTTGGCGACATAAGTTCTTCAATCGATAAAGCTACATTACATGCTCTACCCTATAATAAGATCACTGTTCTGATTTTTTGGTAATTTCCGAATTTGGCTCCAAAACGCCGTACCTAACTTTCCAACTTTGCCCAGTGTGTGAGAAAATGCGTCGAAAACTAAACATAATCAAGCAATCGCGGCCAAACCAAATGGTTAGCCATTGCAAGTATCTGCCCCTTTGTGCTTGATTTGATTTTGTGTGTGTTTTAATACGTTTCCTGCAATGGATTAAACTCAAAGTTTACTGTAGTAAAAGCTTGATGTAAATTCTCTAGTGATGTTCGTAATGTTAACTTACTATTACCGTATTCTTAATTAAGACGTAAACTGAAGTTCAGTATTCAATTCAAATTTTGAATCAGTTGTTGTAAAATATTTTGAAAATAGCGAACATGAACTGGATCGTGCTTTCATTCCGCTTTCGGTAAGTATTTATAAAAATTGAGTTAGTGACTGTAGGTCTGTCAGCAGCATTATAAAAATCCCCTCAGAGGGACGGTGAGCCCCTTCGCAGAACACGTAATAGCTCGGTTCAGAGCGTTAGGTCAGGTGGAGTTAATACCATTGAGATTCTGGCTTCGTAACACTGTTGTCGCACTCTAAGTGCTGTTTAGCAAGCAGCGTAGCCAAGTTGTCTTTGATGAACTGGTGCTAAAAGCTGTCTCTTAACGGGACGTACATTGTTTTTGAAAATTCGGTTGCTGAAAAGCTTGAAAAAGTAATATTTGAAAGATTTTCAAACATGAATACAACGTTAACCCGTTCACAACAATAGGTTAAACAGATGTTCAATACTCAACTTAAACTTAAAGCCAATTGTTGCAAGCAATTTTGAAATAGCAAAAAATTAACTGGATCATGCTTTCTTTTAGCTTTGAATAAGGGTTTTATAAAAATTGAGTTCGTGACTATTGGTCGCTGAGACCAGCATTATGGGAATTCCCTCGATCGTGAACACCGGCGGCTCACATCGCCATCAACGTGTTACATTACCTTAGATCCCAATGAATTTTTGCTCGATGTGCTCTGAGCCCGTGCTTTGCAAACCTCTTGGTGTGACGTACTGGCTATTTTTTTTACGTGGTTGGGAATAGTACTATTTCATTGAAATGAATAAGTTTTCCCTATAAACTATATCAATATACTATAAAAATTCCATGTACAGTTTTTCCATCTCGAAATGTCCGTATAAGATGGTTTTTTACCGAACACACGACCAAATCACTGAAATTACATTATTGTCCCTTTCATTTGAGAATGACAGCAGTGTGCTGCCGGATGATTGTACGCAGATCAGGGTGTTAATGGCACTGTTCTACATCAGGCGGCGAGTCGTCTGGTGAACCAATTTTCCTGTTCCTATCAAGTCATTCTATCTTACTCGCTAATTTTCCGTGTTTCATTATCTGATGTAGTTTGAATTTTGATTTTTGTTTTATCAATATGACAATGATAATTATTTACGTGCATTTTCAGCTTGATGTTAGTAACATCGAACCGCTGCTTGTTATAGACAGCGAAATAAAATTTTATATACTGACAGTGTTTCGACAAATACAATTAGCAAGTTTCTTCGTATTTTAACTCGTGATGAACTGGAACAATTTCGAGGACAACCAATAATGTTAAGCATTATTTTCATCTTGAAACAGCTCAGCTTGTCTCACCCAGTTAAGAATTACTGTCTGGACCAGCGTAGGCTAGCGAAGCAAAGCCTGCGTAGGGCAGTTCAGCGCAGTAACCCTCCCGTCCGTGCACATCACGTCACAGCGTCTCAGAATGACAATCGGTGCTGCTATAGAGTGAGGTCTGCCTCACTATAGCATGAGATCTACCTCTAGCTAGTACTATAGTGTGAGGCTAAGTTGGGTTACTAATGGATATAACATATTTCGATACATTTAATTTAGGGATAAACACTTAATTCATACATCTCAAGCCGCACCTGGCTAGGCGATATATGTGGGTAGACCTTACACTATACGTACTAGTACCTGACAATCTACAGTTGAGTGCCGTGTGGCTGGGCAGAACTGCACTGCCTCTTTACGGAGGACAGCTTGTGTGGAATGGTGAACATTTTTGCGCAGCCACTGCGCAGCGCTGGCACTGCCAGCCATGTCAGCAATGCACTTCCCAGTTTAACTTTTTCGCCGGAAGCATGCATGTTTTTCGCCGCCTAAGCGATTTAATTACTGGGGCGGCGAAAAACACACATGCAGGCGGCGAAAAACTTAGACTAAGTTTGCATGCTTCAATCACGAAAGGGAATTTTAACAGCGATTAGGAAATATTTTATTGATTGTAGGAATTATATTTTACGTATTGCAGAGCCGAGCGTAATAGTCAGCAGAGTAAGGTTGCAACGAATTTTCAAAGCGACGAGACTAACCTACCATCAAATTAGTTTTACGGTCTAGCGAGACTCATTTTAAAGCTTAATTCTTTTCTCTGTCTCATTTTATCAGACCAGAAGCTTTTGTTTAAACTATTCCGATCTACCTTGCTAATTTGTATACTGGCCGTATTTTTAATCTTCGTTGTTGTTGAGTCATATTACCTTCAGAAAGAACAACTACTGTATTTATGGGAATTAGCGCTCCTAAAATGAAAAATTTTTTTAAGGACCATCATTTTTTGGTTCACTGCTGTCCTATTTTTCAGCACCTACTACTGTCTTCTACAACTTTTATCCTGTTTCATGAACTTCTTTCTCAACTAACTGTTTCTATGCCCCTTCTGCATAGATTCCGCATTCCCTCATTTCCATACTAAATGGCGCCTTCCTCCTTTCTCTATTCTATACACTTTTTTTTGAAGCGGTTAGGGAGGCTTAAACTAACATATTATCAAATCTAATCTAATCTGTTGAGTCATATTCAGTGCCGCATGAGCAGGCCTTTAAAACTCTTTCCGAACCTCATTGGATTCTAAGCTAGTTTGTTTCTATATACATTATGGTATCTCTTGAAAAGAAGCTCAAGTTCTTCATGTGTGTAATTCGACGAACATTTATTTTTGCCTCCCAATTAAAACACATAATTCAGACACCATTGAACGAAAAACAAAAAAGCAATCAGGAGCTTCCTTTTCGAAGAAAAGAAAGAAGCATTCGAAGTTTCTTTTCACTGGAATTGTTACTAAAATCACTTTCCGATCGTACACAAGTGCACTGATGAATCCTGCACAAGCACTCAGTGAAATCAAAAGCACATCTGTAAGCTATGCGTGAAAGCGAATAAGCAAACCTTATGCGTTAACTTCATTTTTAATAACCTTTATAATTGAAGCGCATTTGACATGAATGTCTTTCATAACTCCTTCCAAGGCATCCAGTGGAAGGAAATTAGAGGTCTCGTGAGGTGATAATGCTCTACAATTACATGGACAATTTTTTTGACATAAGAAATAAGATTATGAACAATGAATGAATCATTGCACAGAGTCCTGTTCTTCAAATAAACTTAAACTTTGTCAAAGATTTTTCCTCTGAATATCCTGAAGCGTTTATGTTCGTTGACCTAACTCTCCCTGGGGGAAAATGTAATGTCTCAAGCTAACGGTTAGGTGGGCATACCTTTTGTTGTAATTTAGATTTTTCGTTTTGTTACGAACCATGTTTTTTCGGTTCTGTGCCGTCCTGTTTTTAAACACCTAAAACTTTCTTCTTCAACTTTTATCTTGTTTCACACTTCATTCTCAACTTACTGTTTCTATGCACCTTGTGAATAGATTTCGGGTTTCCCTATATCCATACTAAATGGTGCTTTCCTCCTTCCTCTTTTTGGAACGCCTTTGCTGTGATAAAATAAATTAATATATAATCTAATGTAATCGTATGTTCGTCGAGGTGGAAAGGTGGGGGAGATTTCAAGCTCTGTCAAATTTGGACATGGCAGTGTAATGGTTAGGGGTTGCATGACGTTCTCAAGGACTGGAATCCTGTTTACTTGAAGGAGAAGAATGAAGTCCGTGACTCACTCGAGCACCGGCCTTACAACCTTCATTGGAAGGATTTTCAACAGTAACATGCAAGATGAAGTAATCTTCCAATAAAACAATGCTCCTTGTCACACCGCTCGACTTGGCTTGACGATTTGATTTGTAAGAAAGAAGGGAGGGTTATAAAGGGAACTCCTTAGTTTTCGGATCTTAACGCCCTCGAACATCTGAGGTTATGCTTTAAAGAAATGTGAGGAAGCCCAATTGTTCCTCATAACGAGAATCAAAAGTAAAACTTGAATGTAAATGAGAACACACCATGAACTAAAAATGAAGGAATGTTTCTAGGAAAGGTTCACTCATTATGGGTGTACAACTATTGAATCAATGGGAATTAGCGCTCCCAACGGGAAAACGTGAGGGCTGGAGCTGAGAGTTCGGGAAACCCTTTTTTGTTGAAATGAAATGTTTTTATTTTGTTAAGAAGCATCTTGTTCGGTTCACTGCTAGCCTATATTTCAGAACCTCTGATTTTTTTCTTCAACTTTTATCTGTTTCATAATTTTTCTTCTTAACTTACTGTTTCTATGCACACGAAATCCTGCGCGGGAACATCCTTTCTGCATAGGTTCCGCGTTCTTCAACTCGTTCCTGATTGGCGCTTTCATCCTTCCTCTCTTTGATCATCTTTGCTGCTCTATATATATGGGAGGCTATAACAAACTTATAATCAATTACTGGGAAAGATTTCTTGTTTGAGTCAAATTTTGACACATTTTCCAATTTTACTTCATACCTCATAATTTTGAACGTGGCTGTGCATAACAGCACCTTTGTAATTCGTCTCAGATTTATTTTACTGTCGACAATGCGCTCGCTACAACTCCCGTGCTTAATTTTAGTATCATTTAAGAATTTCACTTCTAGCGTTTTGCTGAACTAAGCCAAAACTACGGCGGGTGACGCAAAAGAATTTCAATAATTTACGAGTCTTTCAAATGCTTTTCACTGCAATCAGCCCTGTTCTTCTGCTGAAATCGCATAACGCTGAACGAATGTGCTGACATCGGAATATGTAACAAAAATTGCTTTTTGTGAGATAAATTATGCTCATGGTAATGAAGTAGGGTTCTCATTAACCGTATACCTTTCTGGATGTTTTTTTATCCTTTCAGAACGATAACATCCTGTGAATGTGATTGGTAAGTAGATGATTAGCTTAAACCGTTACTCTAAGCAACTTTTCAGAAGAGGGATACCACAAATCATTTGATGCACATTGCAAGCTATTCAATGCGATGAATGCTCTCCCGTTGGACTACGCATGGTTATCAATATCTCTATTTTTCAAATTTATTTTAGTTCTCTCATTCAGTGAGCATTCATCGTCCCCTAATAAGTAGTCAAACTTTGCATTTAAGGCCAGCGGCTCTGAAACTTTCAGTTGGCAGGAAGCGTCATTCTTCAATTCATCTTACTCTATTTTCTGCAATTTTGGGCACCCGATGCTAATGAAGTAATCACGCTGATTCCCTCGCCGGACCGCAATCAACCATTTTTACTCCTCTTCCCCTCACTTATAAAAATGCGAATAACAGCAAGCCCCTCGTCGAGCAACGGTGAATCCCTGAGGGTAAGATCGCCCGCTCGAGTCCGCTCGAAAACACAATAAACAGCAGGGCGCCGAGGGGTTGCGAGGGACGTGTTTGGCCCTCACATTAGTTAATTCTAGCTTAATTCTCTGCAAACAGCACTAACTCGACAAACCTTGTAAGAAATCAATCCCCAGTTAGCGAGGACTCTCAAGGCGGGGGTGGAGGGTCCTATCAGAGGGCAAACCTCTACTCCCCCTCACCCTCGCGGCCGGTGGGAGGAGTCTCATTACAGAGGGAGGGACTACACCTTCTTGGGGAGGAGCATATCCGTAAAAAATGCTAAAAACTTATTGACGAACCACAAGAGGAACAATATAGTCTGAAAAGTAGCGCTATCCATCGGTTCTTGGAATTATGGATAAGGTTCGGAGGGATGCGCCAGCAGACACGGTGAGGAAGACAATTCTAACAGACTTGGGTGTCACGCGACTCACTTCCAGTGTCCGTCACGGCCGAAGGCCAACTTCAGCAATCATCGGCCGTCATGGCTGCTCCGTGCTCACTGCCTGCAGACTGTCCCGTGTCAGCTTGCTTCACATGAGACAATCAGTGACAATGAACTGCACTTGACATGTTATTGTTGGTACCATTGACATATTAATGTTAGTGGCATTTGCTATGTTACTGTTAGTACCATCTGACATGTTACTGTTTGTATTATTTGTCATGTTACTGTTAGTGACATTTAACATGTTACTGTTAGTGCCACTTGACGTGTTACTCTTAATGCCATGTTAATATCTGATAATACCATGCATCAAAAAAGGTAAAGGTATGCCTATTATAGATATAGTTCTGGTAAACTACTGAACATTCAGTGCGCTTTTCAGATGCAAATTGTCTCCCGCCAGAATTTTCTCAGAGTGACCTATTCTACGGTGAGCTTGTTTAACCTCTGCCAAATGAGCGCCTAATGGATTTGAAGACCTTCAATGTCAGCGATGATCTAGTATTGTCTTGATCACTAATATATGAGCTGTGTTATTCAATAATTATTAAAAGCACGATTGATTATTCCTGATTCGCTGAAGTAACTTTCGAGTTTGTCAAAAATTAATTTACATTCAACCCCAATTCGTCGGTAACTCTCTTGATTAAAAGAATTAAGCACTTTTAAATATTCGCTCCATTTAATATACTACAACCCGTACTCTGAATACAACTTTCACAAAATTCTATTCTTTTTTCGAAATACTATTTTTTATGCGTAAAGAATTTTCCATCCTCGTGTGAGAGATGTCCACCATGGCTCAGTTATTGCAGAACTCTTCAATTTTTACGTATGTTTCAACTGTATGTTGAGATGTATAAAATAAATAATGAAATTCAAACGTCAATGATGCCTACGAAAGAAATAGGAGTGATAACGAATGTAAATGATGATAGAAAAGGAAAGATTGCGAGCTAATGTGAGAGTAATAAAAAACTAATTTTTTGCACTATTGTATCGTTATTTGATTTACACTTGACTTGAGAGCAAATAGTTTGTGTTTTAACTCAATAATTTATTTCCGAACTTACTGCATTTTACAGGCAATATATGTGTATTTATGGGCTACTAACTATTTATCAATGTCCAAATGAAAGCCAGCAATAATTTATTCTGCTTTATCTTTATATCTTTCTCAAACATTCGTAAATCGTTGTCAAAAGTCACTTAAAAATTCGATTCGTGTATATCTTCATGATAAGTGTATTCCTTTTTGAAATTTACATGAAATAATAATTTAAATTTTTAAAACATGGATCCGTATTTGGAGTTTTTAAAATGGTCAACAAAGATTACAGTATAGAGGCAACGAATAACTTTGAATTTTGGCCGTCATCGAGTGTGGACCCTTATACCTGAACAATCATGTTTTATGCTACCACGTTAAAGGTAATGAAAGGTTTGAATTGAATGTAATTCATACCTACGAAACGATCGTCATTCTGTTCATATATTTCTGTTCAAGTGTTCTAGTGAGCAGCAAAATAATTTCACCTTCAATAAGATTTGAAGAATATGTTTCGCAGAAAAATACGAAAGTTCAGGGCTTAGCGATTTTAAATTCTGCTACCATCTTATATGAATAAACGAGGCAATGTAAATCCTCTCAGAGCAGGGAACTTTCTTCCAATTCACTTGATGAGTTTCAACTACAAACTCAAAGTCCCATCGTAAAACCACACTTGTATTTAAAAATGAAACCTCGCTCATCAATTCTCTCGGAACCAGAAGCAATCGCTCTTCACAATTTGATGATCCCAGTCTCCTGAAGCTTTGCAGGACTCACAAAAAGCAGGTCGGAGAACTCATGCACCGTAGCTTCTATGTTCACTTGCGCTTGCATTAGGGCAAACCGTGACGACGTCTGTCGCAAATAGTAGGAAGTTATTGGTGCACTTAGAGCTATGCCTGCATCACGGGAGATGAGATACACGGCCATTACCCGCTAATATCGCTCCATCAAGCCACTTATTACCGCAATCAATTTGATGGCGCTGCTACGCCTCGCACTACTGCGGATAGGCGTTCAGATTCCGACGTCTTGCGTGCATGTCGCTCGTTTTCCGGTGGGTCTTTAAAGAGCGGCGTGGAAATTTGCGGGATGGAAAGGAATGAAAAGTGAAGCGGTAAGAAACGAATTCGCTGGATAAAAATGATGAAAAAGAGAAGAGAGATGAATTAAATTTGTGAGATGAAAAGGGATGAAAAAAGAAACAAGACGAAACAAACTTTCAAAATGAAAAAAAGGTGGAATGATATTTTGCGGGATAAAAAAGGATAAAAATATGCGCGATGAAAAGGAATGAAAAAGAGCGAGTGGAAAATTTGCGGGATGAAAAATACCGGAATGAATGTTTGCCGAACTGAGGAGAGTAGGTGAGATGTGTACAGGTATAGGCGGGGTAAACAAACTGGAGGCAAGAACATAACTTTTACAACTTGTATAACTTTTGTGTAGCTTTTCAACCGGATTGAAGCAAATTATAACAATAGCTTTCAGTTAATTACAAATCCCAGATACATCGTCATTGATGGAAAGCGCAAATGAAACAGTTTCAACGATTTTCGTTGTGATGTTCGTGTGATGTTCAGAATGTAAGTATAACTGCCTGTATATCGCTATGATAAATTTAATCATTGAAAAACTAACTGCAAGTCGGCGTGGATTACTGAATGAATGTTAGATGGGTATGATTCAGTAGAAAAACTTTTGCTTAGTAAGCTTCATTTCAACTTGGAATCACTTCTAGCGCTCGAAAATACTAAAATTGGCTTCGATGGAACTCATTTGTGCAAGTCGCAGAGCTGATAAACTCAAAACATTTCATCAAGAGAGAGAACCATGTCTCATTTCTTGGCCTAACGCAAGGTGAAAGACGCAAAGCAACTGTGCACTTTTTTCTTTTTTAAGCGAGTTACGGAAAAATTTTTTTTGAGGCAAAGCTGATTACTGCATGATCAAAGTTCTTATTGACAACACTGCGCAGCAGTTCTATGTTTCGTATGTCTTCACAGCGCAGGGAACTATGACGTTCATTATGAATATAGCGACATTTCTCTTTTCATGTTGATAGATATAGGACTTATCTTAGCAATAGTACTGGTGACCTTCGGAAACACAATGAGGAAATGTGAGTCCGCTACACGTTCGCTGCTGA
>JACJUY010007724.1:19953-37493 GCA_014220935.1 Platorchestia sp. MABIK
CCGCCGCAGTCGTTTTCTTCTCCATTTTCTTCGTCGTCCGAGCCTTGGTAGATCCTGGAGTTTCGATGTCCCGTCGATTCCTTTCTTATGCCGGATGCAGTCTAGCCAGCTGTCAGCTGTTCTCAGCTGAGTCAATCGTAGTAAGGGCAAGGGTTGCTGCTGTCGTCGCTGTTGGTACTGTTGTCGCTTTTACGAGCGTCAGCTGTGTTCACGGGTCGCAGTCCGCCTGAGCACGCTGCTTGGCCTTGAGAGCGCGCTGCGGCAGTGCCTGATTAGTGTGCTCTGTTGTGGGAGTGTCTCGGTAGTGCACCACGGCAGCCTCGGCCGACAGCAACAACTGAAATTTTAGTTGCTGTTATTCAGTGGTCATGTAAATTTCATTCCTCAAGACATATTCCATTATCAAGCACACATCCCAGCATTTCCATTCATACCATTCTCCTGTGCTCACAAAAAGACATACTGAATTTTATCCTAATTTAATTCCGTTGTTTGCAATAACACAAGATTAGATGAGTCGTTAGTTGTAGTTTCCCTATCCGCAGAAATAAATGTGATTCGAAGAGAGGAAGGAGGAAGTCTAAAAATGATTCGAAGCAAGAGAGTATAAAATTTCAGATAGAACATTCACGTTGAAGTTCGTATAACAAAGTACTCCGGCAATTTAATTTAATATCAAGTGTATTTTAATAAATATCGAAATTTTAATTTGCCATCAATGCCAGTATCGTTACATTGAATAAATCTTCATTTCATAATCTCATGACGTTCTTCTCGATGAGAAATGTTTTGATGGGTTTGAAATATTATTCAGTTCCAAAATGGCAATCGCAATAATTTATATGGCATGTAAATACAAAATTTTAAATCAAACAACTTTATACTCTCCTTACTATGCATCGTATGTTGAGAAAAAGAAACATTACATTAAAATCTTAAGCATTAAACATTATATCCTAAGTTCAAATTTATTGCATCATTCTCTCAACGTGATGGCAAGAAGCAGTGCCTTCGACAGGCGACCGTTATCATTTCCTCGGTTCGACGCTAGTGCGAAATTAAGAGAACGAAAGCAGTAGTAAGAGAACGAGTTGGAGAGCTGGAGAGAAGGAGGGCTGGGGAAGAGGGTTGTTTAGAAAACACCAGGCGTACTTCAGGCCCTGGTACACACCTCGAGCACTCCCCAAGCAGTCTCACCTCTACATGCCTTAACATCGTAACATTCAAGCAAAAAAATACGTTCATTAAAACATGGTAAATTTAATGCAATGATGTTGAAATTAGACACGGGCAGCAGAATGAAACAATTAATATGCCACCATCTCAGCATGATCACGTTTATCATATACTATTTAATATGTGAGTACGTCGAATTGCATGTGGGGAGTACACATCTTAATTGCATGAACTGCTATTCTGATTAAATGAATTTTACTTTTAAATGAATTTTCTTTAGTGTATAAAATATGATTGAAATTTAAGTAGATATTTAATTGAATGTGTCATTTTAATCAAATTTAAGGAAAGTATTAAATTATTATTTCTAAATTTTACAATTATAATTTGAATTTGTAAACTCTAAATTTAAATTTGGTTGGCATAAGTTAAATATTCAACGTAAATTGGAAATTTGAATTCGTGGCGTCTGCTGCAATACAGGTTGCCTGAGCTTCTCTCGGAAAGCAAAATGGCGTCCAGAATCAGTTACTGGGCAGAAATTTGAAGTTTACACAGCATCCTATTCTAATTCTCACATAAATCATTGATATACAGTTGGTCCGTAGAATAATTAATTAAATGGTACACGATATCAAATTGGCATTTGGTAATTAGATGATTTTAGATCAAAGAGAGTATATTCCGATTATCAGATTCTACATAATCAAACGGTTTTATACATTGAATGATTTTACACATGGTTGACACATGAATTAAATTTTAATTAGTTATCAAGGCAAGGTTCACACGAAAATAGGAAATTATAAATGCATAGAAAATAATGGGTCACAGTAATGAATTACATCTTTAGCATACAAAATACATGAAATATTAGGTTACACACATCCTATCGTACATCCTAATTTTGAGTTATGTAACGGGTTCAGTTTGAGATGGAGACAGATATTATCGAATATGTTAGAGGTTTAAATTTTATTTTGGTAGGCTCGAGCGGTAATTTTATTTTTATTTCGGAGAGAGTGAGTAAGAGAATTTCATACTTTTACGTATAAAATATCCACCACCGCTGGTACCAATAATCGTAGACCTATTTTTCTCTGCTGTAACTTCCTCTGATCGTCGTGACATGAGGTCACAATTCTTTTATTTTACTAATGAAAATTGAAAGAGACTTTTCAACTTCCACAGAATAATTATTAATGATTAGTCAATTTATATGGTAGCGTGCCACTAACAACTTCGATAACCAATCTCCATCCATAACGGGAAATTAACGATGCAGTAAACAGATTAATTATTTATTCCCTACAAAGAATACAAAATTACTAACACGTTGAATGAATCTAGCGCACTTATTACATTAAATTAATCTAGCGCACCTATTACATTTCGAGTTAATAAACGAATATACGCTTAAGGCGTGGCGTTGATATAAACCTATGCACAGGAGATAGTTATGAATTGCTTCGAGGGAAATTGCACTATTGGAACTCATCTTAAATCGGATTCTAGGAGAGTGTGTGCTACGGGCTTTGTGACTGCTTCAATTTACGTTAGTAGTAGTAGTCAGTATACACTCGTTATTTGCGAAACATCAAGATAAGACGAAGTCCGGCCCCGGGGGGCGGACAGGATGTGAAGCACCTCTTTCCTCAGTCACAGCCCGAAGCTTAATGCCGTTCACTGCTTCCCAAAGGGTAGCGCTAGCTGTCGCGCATGACTTTGCACGATATTTGAAGTGTGATCTTAAGATGGGTTAAATTCCACAAATAAACGGTTACGTGCGACTCTATCGTATTGAATTATACTCAAAATGGGAAACATTAATTCTCGATAATTATAGAAGCATTGGAATTGACATAAAGCTGTTAAATAATGACATAAATATAAATTATACCATAACCCTTTTTGGTTCCGGCGTCAGGCAACTCCTTCGGTCAGTTGACGCCCTTCTTCTTCTCCTCGTTCTTGAAGTCGGTGTGAAGTCGATGAAAAGGTAGAAGGCGGATAACGGCTAGCGCTTTTGCGACACTTCTCATGGCTGATTTGAACATATCAAATATATAGAGCGTCCTCCATTAAATGACAGTTTCTCATATGTCGTGGTAAAAAAAACCATGACAAAGGAATGTGAGCGTGCATTCTCCTTCAATGTAACTCAATTTTCTTACATAATTTTTTTTGTTCAGAGCCCAAAATATCGTTCATCAGGGATTTTACATTTAACTGTTTGTTCATTTACACTATCTTCAAATCGCTAATAAAATATTGGCTTCTGCCGATATTCTTGACTCATGAACCCAGTCAAGTTAAATGCTTATTTAGCCCGAATTTTATTAAAAACAATATTTTTGATTTATTTGAAGAAATGAATAAACTAGCTACCAATTCTTAAAAGAGCGAATGCATCATAAACATTGAACCAACCATGAATAAATTCATTGTTGATCTTTTTTTACCGTTTCTCATCACCAGATGTACCTGTACGAAATGTTTTTCTTATGAGTTCACTGAAAAGAGATTTTTCATGGTTATGTCAATAATTACTTTCAACAATTTGCTTCGTTTTCCATTGATCAAGCACAGATGACAAGCATTGTTGCGACATCCACGGTCATGTGATGAACAATAAATTTATTAGCATGGCGTTCTCTTTCATATCGCATCGAAATAACATCCATGACCATCCAAAGCTGAAGTTCCCGAGACTATAATGGCTAGTATTCCTCATTTGATCAACGAAAAAAAATAATTGGAAGTTATATAATGCGGACAAAAATTACATTTAACCAATTGACGAACTAAGATCTAGGATGAAATTCACTTCCAAGTTATGTAGAACACTACACCGTAAAACAATTTTAGGTTTCCTCAGGTATTTAGTGTCATTTTTAATGGTTCTTTTCCATCATTGCCAATTCACGTTAAATATTGATATGGTAAAATTTGCATACGAACATTTAATTATAAGAAATAGATGGTAATAACCAGGGTAACAATTTTGCCACTTTTACCAATTTATTTGCCCAAAGATTTACCAAAACTTATTGTTCATTGCTTACCTACTCTTCGAGTGATAGACTGCCCTAAAATTCGTTTCAAAGATAAACTATTTTAAGAAAACGATGCTGTAATGTTGAAAAGTCAAATTAATGGCAGTAAGTGGTTTGTTGATGGTATGCCACGTAACTAAGTGCACGGCGGGATTTTAATTTCTCTTGCCATCTGAAATGACGGATAAAATTCTGTCTTTGAAAGGTCAAATTTGATTCGAAATTTTAAAAATATCAATCAGTCGCAGACAATGTCTCAGTCATAGAGACTATATTGTTCAGCATGGTAAATGTAGGTATTAGAATCTTTCTCGCTAGCCACGACACCAAAAAATAACTTGCTGTGAAGACAGGCACTAAATGTAATGTGATTGGTTAGGCGGAATTCCAAACGTCACAGTGTGAAGTCCCAAAACTTTTAAAAATAAGTTAGCCAACGTTTTCGAGTCCCAACCGAGAAATTGAAGGTTCGTGTTATTTACTTCCAATTTGCTTTGAATTGTACAAGTTAAAAAAATATCTGCAGTATTGATTTTCTCTGCCAATTTACAAGAAACTTCGATGGCTGGCGCTACTGAGTCAAGATAGCGTCGAACGAATTTAGTGAACTTGGAGTTCAGATGTAACCATTTATCTGAGAAGCCATCATTCAAACAGATCTTTTATGACATATGTAACAGCTGTTAATAACTTTTTCGGATAGCTAAAACTATGTGATCAAATGATTTAGGTCAGTATTTGTCCGTGATCCAACCATCCACGTAGTATTGGGTAATATTTCAAGTCATTTGAGTGCAAAAAAAATCGTTTTTTAGCTCATCGCAGGAAGAAAATTTGAATGAAATTATACTGGTTATTAAATTTTGTTCCATGCAATTTTAATTTTTTAGTTTCAATTACATATCTGTAGGATTCTATACTTAAAACAATATTGTAAATACTTCAGAACGATTTCTATTTTTTCCATTGGTTGCTTAGTGCTTAAAAACTTTTTTAGGCTACCTCTGAATTTGCCCAGAATTTTAGGATGAATTTAACAGATGTAGAGCCCGTAGTGACGCATTTTATTGAACGCCACACGCAGTGGCTATAACATATCAGCCGAGCACTGCATCTCGTTCCATATTTTCTTCCCAATTGAGATACTTTAGATAAGATTTCAACCCATACCTATCGAAGGAGAAAGCTTTCCAATAAAAGAAATATCAGGTGTCAAACTCAAGTGTGTAACAGTTTGTGCAATGTGTTGTTGAACGATCTCAGACATGAACGATCTCAGAATGAATCCTAAAACTCATTTTAGGGAAGCGAAATCTTTTCTTGCCATATTATACGTCAAAAATGTAATACCTACGTTCATATAAGGACAATCAGTCATCATTGGAACTTGTACATGTTTTTCTAACTAAAAAACTGATAAATTTCTTTCGAGTTATGCTAGAAATATTCAAAGAAAAATATACGTTTTCAGGCTAACGGAAGTGGCTATTGTGTTTTAATGATTTAACAAATCACCTTACTTGAGCAGACTTAGCTGCAAAACTGTTGAACTGTCGATAAAAGTGTACATCTGTCAATTTAAGCTTCAGATTTACAAGCATCATTCTCACAACATGTTTTGCTTTACATAATTAGTTTTATTTAGGCATGAATATTCGAGTTATGTTTTATCACGGTACGTTTCGCCTGAAACCCACGACAAATGGAGAGGAAGAAATTATAAAATTTCGAGAAGAAACATTTAAATAAAAATGTAAGCTATAGAGAGAAAGTTTTATGCAGCATTAAATAGATCAAAATGAGGATGATAGTGAAAAATAAAGATTCTACTGCTTCGTCAATAGTATGAAATTAAATAATGCCACTGAAAACAAGCGTACGAATGCACAAAGAGATTAAAATATCTCCTTAATGAAACAGGTCATTAATGAACAGCGTCAAATTTTGTGGACGTTGTAGAAAAGTATTATAAACACTCAATGAAGAGCATTTGTTTAGCAATATTTTAGCATGAAAGGATGGTAAAATAGTTACTCTTTTGAAGGACACAAACAATTTTCTTTGGTTTCCATTTTCTATGACATTGATTGTCTTACTTCGGCAAAATTTCTAGTGCAGGAGCTTCCAATCCAATGCTTGAGCCAGTAAAGTGCAAATAATTTTGCTTCAAGTACGATTTTTAAACTGATAAATCACTTATTTGTAGTATCAAGAATTTTATAATGCTATCATGAAGATATACTGATATTATTCTAACATATTGGTTTGATACACAACGGTTTGAATTTTGGGGTCTAAAAGTTGAGAAAGATCTTTGTATGGAGAGTGCATTTCATAACTATCATTAGGCAAGAAAGTACAATTTATAATTTACTGCAAGTGGATAATAGTAAGCACAAAGAGTGCATTGGTTAATGAAGACATCATTTATATTTTAAAAATGCACTACAATCAAGTGAACTGAATTTTAAAGGTTGGTTATACTGTAGGTCACGTTACTGTAGGTTACTTAATCCAAAAATAAATGAAATAAGTTTTACTATTACTGAGCTAAACAGTAACTTTGACGTTCTTACCTTCACTGAAAGTTGGCTAGATGACTTAAAAAACACATGATTCGAATGAAAAACTGTTATAGCCATCATTCAACGTAATAATGATAAATGGGGGGTGGGCGTCAGTACGTACATTTCTAAACACATAGCTTCGAGAATCATAGCAAGTGCAACTATAAATCGTGACCACATCGAAACTCTATTTATAGAACTAACGAAAACCGTTAAGCGGATTAAACCTGGAACTGTGTATGAGTCTCCAACAGCCTGTCCTGTATCTTTCCTGAATGAACTTCATAGTGTGACAACATCGGCATCTACGGATGCTTTATTTCCAATTGAAGCATGATACATATCACCTTTCACATTGGTTTTTCAAATACCTTATAACTAACACCAGGACGCCATGACGCTTTCCCCCAGTACCCATTTCAGACCGGTACCCATTTCAGACACCTGGGTAGAGAGGGGTATTGTGCTTAGAATTTTTCTCCTATACCCAACAGAGAAAATCGCCACCAGCGCCGAGACTCGAACCCGGGTCTCCCCGCACGGAGTCAGGTCCTATACACACACGGCTATGGCGAGCACGTAGTTTATCGTAGTTTAACAAGTCTTTTCACAACGACATAATAATCTGCGGGGATTTCAACTATAATTTTCTAAACCATGAAAGCTGTAAACAAATCTGAAATTTCATAAATGTTTTTCAGTCGAAATCTTTTCTTTCAATCATCACGAAGCCTACACTTGTCTCATCGGAATCTGCTACACTGTTCGATAATATTTTCATGGCAAATCCAATTGATTTCTTACCGGAAAAATAACTTCTGA
Organism: Platorchestia sp. MABIK; assembly: GCA_014220935.1. Taxonomy (NCBI): domain Eukaryota; kingdom Metazoa; phylum Arthropoda; class Malacostraca; order Amphipoda; family Talitridae; genus Platorchestia; species Platorchestia sp. MABIK. The sequence goes on from JACJUY010007724.1 coordinate 27,575, forward strand.
CTTTTCTGACCATTTCCTGGTGTTGTTCATCAAGAAAAATGTCTATAGCACTTGTACTGACCCATAGGCTGAAACTTACTCAAATCGTTGAGTAGATGAAGATTATTTCTGTAGTACCTCCTCTGACGCAGTGGGTATGATGGCGCCACTTCTTTCATGAGCCGTGTAAAACCAATGTCTTCTACCTGAGAAAAAGGAAGATCATCCAATACTTCAATTTCTGCTATTTTTTATCTATTCATTTTGTTTTCTCATTGTTGGAATCCCAGATTTTTATTTTTTATGCTCACGCTTCCAGAGTTATCTGCTTCATTTTTAATACTGGTGTTGGTGATGCTTTCCTCTTTTTCCTTTCTCTTCTTCTTCTTCTTCCTTACTCATAGACTTGAATTCTAGGGGGTGCTTGCTGTTCAGATGGTTGCTCAGCCCGGATGTTGTTCTTCCTTTCCTAGAATATTTACCATTGCAAAGCTTACACTGTGCAATGTCGCTAGAAGTACTTTCGAGGTAATTCAAAATGGGTTGGATGAATATGCCATATCCCATGCAGTTAGTTGCAAAGAAAAATACAGTATACACGATCGCACGTTATAACAGATGACAGGGCAGAGAAGAGCACGAGAAGAGCACGCTCTCGACTAAGTTCCCGCTGACTCGCCTGTATTGCAAATTTGCAATTATTGCACACAATTGTCTGGTAATATATGACATCAAACGTGACATATATCGATGATGCCAGATACAGCCACCACAGCTGTAGCATGCTCCCTGCTCTCACAGCAGCAGTCGGTGGAGGATGGAAGAAAATGCCTAAATATTCGCAAAATATGCGTAGGTCTACATGCGAATGCGAATGTTCGATCCACCTCTATTGTCTATCATTATAGTAGATGATATCGATATTTTAACGAGCAAATATTCAGCACTTCGCAATAACATTTTCATGTCTGTCGTAATATTTCATTTAGGTTTGTTGGCTCACCCTTCCTACCGGCTTAACCCATTCCATTGGCGGAACTATATATATCGTGGATCCTCCGAAAAACGGTCCTTTTAGCAGAGCGTTTATAAATGGTCACTATTCTATTTCTGATGTTGTAGTTTAACGGCGGTTTAAAATTATGGGGGTATAAAAATAAAGTTCTTTGCCCTTTCATTGACAGGGTTCTGGATCTACTCAAGAACTGAAAATCATGTTCTGGCTGAGAAGACTCTGAAATATATTTTATCGTTCGCCGCAGCCTACTTGTGTAAAAATGGATTTTCTATATTGACAATACTGAAAACCAAACGCAGAGCACGCCTACAGGTGGACAACGACATGAGTTTGGCACCAACAAACATCAAGCTCTGCATTGATAAACTGTGTAGGAGCCATCAAGCCCATCCATCCAACTAAACAAGAAATGTTTGATATCTTTTGTGTATAATTCTGCAATTTTTTATGAAGGTGTTTCGTTGTTTTGGTTTTCTGTGGGGTCAGTGCATACTGTTATAAGTATAATCATCTATTTAAAATTAAATCCGCATTGATGCATCTGATTCTTAAAATGAAAAGGCGAAAATCGCTGTACGTATGGTCATTTTATTAATACAAATAGTAAAGCCTAAATGAATGAAATTGAACGTTTCGAACTAAACAGATCATCTTCGGTAAACAGAATTGTGCGACAAAAACAAAACGAATATGAAAACTATTTTGTTCCAATTTTAAAACCCCTTCCTACGAATTCTTATACCGTTGACAACTCAAGGTCTTTTGTAGAAAGCTTATCAGACTTTAATAATACTGATGACCTGTTCATGGCTTCGTTTGTGTAGATAATTTGTTTACTAATGTTCCGTTGATTGAATCCATTGAAATTTGCTTAGCTAAATTATTCTCTAATTGTTCGGTATTCATGGGTTTTTCTCGTACGATTAGGCAGAAACTGTTAGAACTAGCTGTTTATAATTCCTTTTTCATTTTCAACAACAAATATTACCAGCAGATAGACGGATTAGGCATGGGTTTACCCATTGGCCCAATTTTCGCCAATATTTTTATGTGCCATCATGATCAAAGCTGGTTAGAAGACTGTCCTAATCATTTTAAACTGGTTTTTTACAAAAGGTATGTAGGCGAAACATTTGTTCTGTTCAATGATAGATCTCACGCGGATCTTTTTCTGAACTATTTGAATGCACGTCATAAGAATATTAAGTTGACGAGGGAAGATGAAGCGAACCTCCGTTTACCGTTTCTGGATGTCAATATAAGCAAAGATGATAATTTTTTCCAATATTCTGTTTGTAGGAAATGCACTTTCTCAGGTTTAGGTACTAGTTATTTTAGTTTTTGCGCGACCTTTCTTAAAACTCTGTGGCATTCGAGCTCTCATCCGTAGAGCGTTTAAAGTTTATTATAACTTCCGATATTTACATCATGAATTCGATTTTTACGACAATTTCTTCTTATGAATGGTTTTTCTTTATTTACTATCGATAACAAAATCGGTAAATTTTTCTCTAAAATTTATGATCACACTCCAGCACTCCAATCATGTAACCAACAGAAGTTTTTCCTCAAGCTTCCTTATTTTGGACACCAGTCGATTAAGTTAAATGAGGAAGTTCTCCTGATCGCCAAGTTCTTTCCACAACTTGAAGTTCATTCTATTCTTGTCAATAATTTTACAATTGGTTCCCTTTTCCGTTTTAAGGATAAGCTGCTCCGTGCTATGTGCTCCTTTGTGGTTTACCAGTTTAGTTGTTCATGTTGTGAATCACAGTACGTAGGTTCTACCTGTCGTATACTTATGTCCAGAGTAGCCGAGCACGCTGGGCGCAGCTGTAGAATCTTCGTCCTCGGTCCTCTTGGTCGTCCTCTTGGTTCCCCTCAACTGTCCTCTGTTCGATCCCATGCTGAAAACTGTAACGTCCCTGTTTCCGTGAATCATTTTAAAATCCTCGCAGGTGCCCCACACACGATTGATTTACGCATCCTCGAGTTACGCTATACATCTTCAAGCTCAGACCCCCTCTAAATGATACTCAAAGTGCTTTTCCTCTTTTCGTCGCAAATACGTAATCACTAGTTTACGTTTTTTATTTGTTTTATTTTTCATTTGTTGTTTTAGATCTTCGACTATTTTCTGTCTATGTTGTACTATTCTTTTGTGTAGCGTAGTTTTTAGTTACTCATATTCGTTTTGTTTTTATCGCAGAATTCTTTTTGATGAAGATGAACTGTTTAGTTCGAAACGATAAATTTTATTCAAATAGACTTTACTATTTTTATTAATAAAATGGCCATACGTACAGCGATTTTCGCCTAACTTTTCATTTGAATATTCATCTATCTATCGTGGCTGTTTCCACCAAATTTCCTTTGAATTGAATTTAAAACAAAAAAAAATTTTGAATCTATTTAAAAATATCATTTTTATACTTTCTTTGTGTAGGAACATTTAATTTGTAAATTGACCGCATTACAATCATGTAATTGGGATCTTGGTATGGTAATAAAAACAATTATGATTGGCTGGGGATCATCGGATGGGACTTAAAACCTCTGCTCTAAACTACTGCCTAAAACTCACGTGCCGTGGCCGAGAGCGCGTAGTCACTCGATAGGTACAGCCAAAATCTCCCAACTTCCTCTAGCAAATGTCGAATCCTTTAAATCCTTTGTCTTTAACCCTTTCACTACCGTTGGGCGAATGTGTCCCACCGCTTTAAAAAAAATCCTAGTGGCCATACGAATTGTAGTCATAACATGAAATGGGATCCCAGCGGTTCATTATACACTTGTCTTTAGATTCCAGTTGCATTTGGCAACTTTTCATGCAGTAAGTCCTCGGGGGACGCCGGTCTCGACTTACGTTGTTTCGTGGTTACGACGCTCCTCCTCATAGAAATGTAATAAATAATATTACGGCTCGTTCCGTCTCACGCGGTGTAGTGTCAAGAGAGACGTAAACAAACGGGAGCTAGTTTCTGGCGTGCGACGGAAGAATACGCTTTGTTGTGATAATACGGCGGGGGAGATGGCGTCGCTTCCTATGCTGGTGTCGCTTCATATTATATACGCTCAGTCAATGTACATGGGCTATTTTGGTGGTTTAAGCCGTCTATCTCTCTCCCTTGTTTTATCGTTTTTTACCCTTAGTTATGGCTCCCAAACGTAACTCAGACTCTTCTGATGATAGTGCATTAAAGAAAAGAAAGGCCACCACCATGGCAGTAAAAATGGACGTTATAATATGATCTGAAAAAGGGAGAAACACCAACAAACATTACCCGGTCGTTTGGCCTTAATTTACGTTAATTCGTTTGGTAAAGAATTGTTTTCCTTTTATTAATACTTACTTTAATTCATAGGGTAAGGATTTGTTGTCTTTTTTATTGATTTTTACCTTAATTCATGTGGTAAGGAATTGTTTTCTCTTTTTTTAATACTTTTTATATCATTAACAGTTACAGTACAGTATGTATCCTTGTACGTACAGTACAGGCATTTTTCTTTATGTTCCGACTTACGATGAAATCGGGTTACGACGCGTCCAACGAACGGATCAACATCTTAACTCGAGGATCCCCTGGACATGACAAGTCAGTACTGGGGCGACTGTCAACAAGATAGGTTAGGTTATACTATTTCCTATTTTCCATATGTTTTCTATGTGATATTATCAATATTCTTTTGTATTTGTTGTAATGAATAATGTTCTGTAAATTGAAGTGTTTCAGGGAAACTCAGTGAGATATGCAATACCATTAATAAATACTGATGGGATAATATATCCCCGATTATTTACAGGCCTATAAGCTAGCCTATTAACGTGGGAATTCTTCAACTGTTGTTTTAAGTATCCTAGACTTTTGAATAAGTAATTGATGCCATCAGTTTCAAATTCATGGGAAAAAAATTAATCGGTAGTGAAAGGGTTAATTAAAACTGTCCACGAACAACTCCACGAACGTCCACGAACTACTAAAACGTCCACGAACCACTTTCCCACTGACAAGCAGCCTTACATTTTCTGAGAAACTCCCGATTTTCAATTTAGTTTCATAGGGGAACAAGTTACTTCAACTATTGATAAAAATAGAAATGTAGTGGGATCAGAATCATGTAGAATTAATACCGGATAGAATATATGCTATGATTCGAGCATAAAGTGGTGCAATCGTTTAGCAGCTTTTTATCCTCTTACTGTAGTGAAATTTAAATATTTTTCTCATAAGTTTAAAATTTCGAAACGTAAAAATGGCAGAAGTTGTTCAGGCATTTCATATCTGAACAACGTGAAAACTTCCCAGAAAATGATATTCCATGGAATATTGACAAAAGATTGAAGAAAATCGAGTATATAATCTGAATACATGCTGACTCATGGAATTTCCAAGTTTGAGATCAGGAAAGTGCACACGTAAACATGCTGCTAAAAAACAAGTGCATCCATTTTCAGTTTCATGAAATTCCGAACGATAACAGTTGCTTATTAACGCCTTAGAAAGGCAAACATTCAATACTACTAATTTATTTAAAACGCAATGCACAAGAACATAATTAAAATAAAAAAGGAGAAGAAGAAATAATCAATAATTTCAAAATTGAGTCAAATATATTCATTATCGGTTGGTATCTAAAAATTTGCAAAGATAGTAAAGCTCGGAAGTCAGAGACGTTGTGGAATGAATCTCAATTCTCATAATTATAACTCCTGAAATCATATATAGAAATAAAAATGATGAAAAAACTGCTCACAAAGCGTCATAGTATAAAAATTAAAAGAGAAGACAAAGACACTTAAGTTCAATTACCATTTCAAGGAGCTTTGAAATAATTAAACTGAAGATTTGAAACATAGGTACATTTTCTCTTATAAAAAGTTATATAGACTAAATTCATATTTGAAAATACAACCTTGGATTCTAAAAAAAGTGTGAAAAAAATGAGGCACAGTTACTTGATGACGCGAGAAAAGGTTCGAGTGTGAAAGGAGAATAATTAGCCCACCCCATCTTTTTTCGAAACTTTTACATGGTTCATGATGGCTGACCTCGCTGTCAAGTTTATCAGGAGGCTGAATTTGTTTGTAGGTTCCGCCGGAAGTCTTTTGAAGGAAGTCTCTTTGGAACATCTTTTGTCGTCGGCACAAAGCCGAGAGCGGCTAAAGGATGTTGTGTGTCCTGCGCCGTTGTAATTAGCGGCAGCGACATCCAAAGGAACGAACTTTTCGAAGAGATTACTCTTAAGTGTAGCGGGTGCAATGTAAGTATTTGCACTCATTAATTTCTTGCGTGATGAAAAACTTCCAGCTCTGGATTAGCTTAAGGAGTACAAGTAGTTCAGAAAACACATACAGTATTTTAAAGGGCGTTTGCACAGAACACATTAAAATTTATAGACAACCAGAAAATCAACTAACTAATGTAAAAGAATGAATTGAAGAAAATAACATAAGAAATGTATGGGACGTGTGTTTGGCCAAAATTGTTAACGTATTAAATCACTATTTCACCTCACAATTGAATAGAGTGATGAAGATCTTATTACTGAGTTAATACAAACTTCCATATGCCAATTTAAAACCAACCACGATCATCAATTATTACTACTTCATTATTTTTAAATGATTTATGCTTAATGTATGATGAGCCGAGCCACAAGAAAATGACCGAAGCTATTTGAAAGCAAATAGTCAGATTTCGTAACGAAATGTTAACCTAAAGGCAAATTGCTGAAAATGTTATGGTACCGTAATCGACTGTTAGGGCTATGGTTCTGAAGCATCGAGGAACTATGGCCGTCACCAATTAAGCGGCCAGTATTCCGGATCCCTCGCAAGATCGCGGACTACTATATCGACCCCATGTGCTACGAAAGGTGACGAATGAGCCCATTACAACCCCGTCATGTCCACAGAAAAGAATTTCACTTAATTACTTTCATGAAAAAACGATTACTGGAGAATTGCATCGAAGTGGTTTAATAGTTCGCCGTTGCCTCTAATAGTTCGCCAGTGTAAAATGGTAGAAGTGAAATTTTTGGCCGGTGGGGGGCATTCATTACTCCGATTGTGTTTTCTGCGGGAATCGCTGGTGACTCCAATTTAACATCAGCGCAGTACACACTGCTTGAGTCCTCTATTGTTCTGGTGAAGTGTAACGTTCAGTAATTTTCTAACATTTTTTGTTTGTGGTGACGGCCCAAAATCTGTAAATAAATTGTATTTCAATCGCTATATCGGGTTGTAAATTCCTAAACAATGAAAACTCTCACACTATGATTGTTTCGTAAAACTAACATTACATAATATATCAGATGTATTCCTTTCAAACAGTCTTCACAGATTGATTTATAAACTGGAAAGAGCATTATTTTAAGAAAAATATTAGAACCTTCGAAACACGAAAGTTGTCCCAGATGCAATCATTTCTTGCATGAATATTTTGCTGATAAATTAACTTGAGAAAAAAGTTACGGGATAACATACTCTATAGTTGGTTTCAATATTCTAAAGTCAGTTAATGAAAATGTTTCGGGCCTTGATCCGTCATCAGGTGTAAAAATCCTGGAAATACAAAACTTGAATTCAAGAACTACACAGGTGGAAAAAATCGGATTGAAAGTCACATAATGAAATTAATAAAAGTATTGAGGGAGATATTTAAAAATAAGTACACTTCATTAGAGATGCAAAAACCAACATGCACACAAGGAACGCGGAAGCGGAAACCAATGACGAACCAACCAGGTATACGACGTGGGCACGGCAAAGCATTCAGTGTCGGTTTGAGTTTTGAATGCATAATAATAATTCTAATTGTCATAATTAAAATAATACTAATAATGGCAATAATCGGCTCGTAACTTATCTAATCTTTTGATATAATAACCTGAGATTAGATAGACTAACAAGCCGATTCGATTTTGGAAAATTTAGCTTCTGAGATCTTGACATCGCATGCAACCTCAACAGGAGACCTATTGAGCGGTGGGGGAGGATGACAAAGACGGGATCCAGTTGTATGACTAACATCAATTTGCCATATGCTGACACGTCCGACATGTTGGAGTACGGTCGGAGAGCCGATATTATTTATCCGTAGCTGCAACCTGAACACAGCAGAATTGATAAAGGAAACGAGATGAGGGACACAAAATGGAAAAGTGATCCTCTCTTAAAACAATTTGCACAAATAGTTCCGTACGAAATTCGCAGTTCTCGTTTTAGACTTTCAAAATATTGGTCAATGTACGGCTGTGGGATCCTAATTGGAAATTATTGCCCCTCTGAGGTAGTAAATTAGTCGTAAAAGGTCAAAAAGGACCCAGAAGTGCCAAAAATCGCGACTTCAAAACCGACTCCTACCTATACTTGGCCTATTACGGCTTGACAAGGGCCCTTCATCCAGTTGACATTTTATATGTCTATTCGATGGCTGTTTTCGGGCTCATTCGGGTCGTTTAAAGTAGTTTTCTTGCCGTTATCGACGAGCTCTATTTAGATGCGAAATATTTGTAAAATGCTATTGTAATCGTAAATGTTGTGCATATCCAATCGCTTCAGTAAATGATAATCAAATAGTATATAACAATTAATTCCATAATCAAAATGAACTCATGCAGTCTTCGGCAGATGTTAAAATAAAATGATTTTGTTCTCTCATTAGACTAGCAAGAACAAGTTAATGATCGACATTGACCAATCCGCGATTTTCGACGAGTAATATGTAACACGGTCACTAACACCCCATATTTTAATAAATAAAAAATATCTCAAGAATGTCTGTGCTATTTCTAAAACTGGATTTCCCGGCGCGAACAATCTGCGAGCCAAGTCACGAGTCAAGTTGCGAGCCAAATGTTGTATGGATTTTGATGAACTGAATGAACTTCAACTAATCTAATTTAATTAAGTTAGATTAGATAAGGGTGGCCAGAGTTAGTTCCATTTATGAATTATTACTATAAACTTTGGCTTAGTACTTAATAAAATATTGTGCTCATGTAGATATCAAGAGATGGTCATACAAACTCCAAAATACTTCTAGATACTAGATACACGGCCAAAATGTATCTAGAGACTAGATACACGGCCAAAATATATCTAGATACTAGACCCACGGCCAAAATATATCTAGATACTAGATACCCGGCCAAAATATATCTAGATACTACATAGGTACACAGCCAAAAGGTATCTAGATACTAGATACATTCCTTTTAATTCTCTCTGTCTCACTACTTGTACAATTTTCAGTGAAATAGCCAAATTATGAAAGGGTAAAAATCAAGTTCAACTGACATTTAGGTTTTACTCCGGAAAGAGATTAGGAATGAACACACGTCGGGAACAGCCGTAAAGCCCGGGCCAGACCTTGCAGCTTCTCGCAGTTAATGCCGCTACGACGGGTTGCCGAGGGCTCTCTAATCGCTAGAGAGCAGCCTTTTTCATCATGAGCGGGAAGCACAGCTCTGCTCGATCGGTTCGCAGATGCACGCCGCGCCCGCACCCAGGGCTGCCACACCTTGGGAATTTTCCCCAGATCTTGGGAATTCGGACATTGTCTAGGGATTTGGGGAATTCGAAACAAAAAGGCTAAGAATTTAGGGAATTTGGGGTGTTTATACAATATACTGTTTGTAAAATTTAAAATTGCTTAAATTAATATTTGCTTCTAGCATAAAGGTAGAGTACCAATTGATATTACTACAATTCGATCTAGAAATTTATCAAATTATCAGTAAAAGGGGCCTAAGCCAGCTTTGCGAATGCACCATGGTAGAATAATACACGTTTGTACGGGATCCGAATGAAGCGCGCAGTGGCGCAATTAAAGTGCCTCATGAAGCATGTGGCTCAGTCACTCATTTATTACAGCTGAGGTGCTAACTGTGATACTAGCGCTACCGGTAGCAGTGTTG
>JACJUY010007724.1:42499-53038 GCA_014220935.1 Platorchestia sp. MABIK
TACAGGTTGCCCGACCACCTTGTATTTTTCTGAAGAACATTTTGTAGTGCCTTACCTTAGTTACCCCTCAAACATCAATTCTAGTCTACTTATGTATGCTCAGTACTTTGATATACTCCCAATGTGAATTCTTACGACTTAAATTATATTTCTCTTCTGCGTATCACCGATACCAAGTGGAGGGGAGGAATATGCAAGGCCGCCGCTTCACGCCGCTAACGGAACTCAATGGTGGAAGCAGCTGCATATGGATTAGCAGCCTCGGTATCAAGTCCATAGTGACAGTCAATAACTGATATGGGGAAGTGAATATATCATTATCGGGACAATTTTGTTTTACCAATATCAACCTTATATCAAGAATTGAGTATCAATCCAATGATATTGTAGGGAACACGTCATTATCTAATCAATATTGACTCAATAATTAGTTGATATTGGGTTGATAATATTGTTATTGAGCCAATTTTTTTTCCAATATCAACCAAATTTTCCAAAATAAGGTATTTTCCCAATGTTCATTTTGAATATCCAGTCAATATTGAGACTGTATATTGACTCAATATTAGGTCAATAAATTTTGCTACCTGGGATATATCATATGAAAAAAACTCATTGCGTTTTTATGCTAGAACAAAGCCAAACACAGTTTTAAAATTCTTGAAGCATTGTAAACAAAGTTACTGTTTCAAATTTTCCATTTCCCGTTTAGTTTCCTTTTTATATGAGGTCGAAATCTTTGGATTTTTGGTCCCCTTTATATTCCCCCCCCCTGGGGAGGGATCTAGTATCCGAAGCGCCACAAAATTTTAGGAACGAATAGTCCACCACCTAAGGGTCCTTTTTCAACAAAAATAAAAAATGCTCATCGGACCGACAAAGACCTGGCAGGGGCCTGGTGTGACCCCCTTAATCATGGGAAGCAGTCACCAAAAGGTTCACATCGTCCCCGAACAGCCCATTTGCAACGATGCACTAGACCAACCTCCGAGCGACGTCTGGGTGTTGCCGTCCGCTCCGTGATCCCGGCTGCCGGTCCGTTCGTCCTTCCAGCGAATATTTTTATTTGTACATCTTCATGAAGGATGAATTTACGGTACCGAAGTTTGTAACGGAATTAACACCTTAGTCGATTGGGCTCCACCAGGCACGCGTAGACACAACTGAGATCCAGCTGAAGTTCCAGATGAAGGGGTAATTTTGCCGATCAAGACATACCCGGCACATGCGGCTACAATTGAGATCCAGCGGCCCAGCGAAGTGCTGATCATTTAATCGGAAGTAGTCTTGATTCCGGGAGAAGCAGATAAGGTGGTTTCTCTGCGGGATCTGATGAAGAACTGTCGGAATAGGTGGAGCTTCCACACACGTTAGTAGTGGAAAGGAATAGTGGGTTCTAGTACGCTACAACTGTGCTAATCAGAGGAGCGGTGTGAAAGGAGTGACTGCATTTACGAAATTTTAGTTGTAAATTTTCTCCCAAATTATTTTTTTATTCCTTTCAATTACTGTTAATTTAATTAATTTATTGAATAAAATTTTGTAACTTACTTAATGTAGCTATCGCTTCAACAGTTTTCCATTAAAGTTACCTTAATTCTAGTACTATGGGCTATAATGCAGGAATTCTGCACACTCCCCCAGCGAAGGTTGGCTCCAGTAAAGTATAACGCTGAAGACAAGGAATACAAACGAACAAACGAACAACCTAACTGACTAACTAATTCAGTATAGTGAACAAAAACATACGTACAATTTTTATACAGGTTACGGGTGCGTTCACGAGCAGCAACTGCAGCATTACGTTTGGGCCGCTCGGCTCCATCTGTAGGAGAAACTTCTCTGTTAGGGACACGAGTTCCGTCTCTGTCTCGATCATCCTGTTCGTTAGGCAAAAGTAGAATTAGAGAAGAAGCATGGCAATCTACTTTTTCGCCTGAAGAACCCTTCTTCACTTCCAATGCAGTCGCCTCTCCCAAAGAATTGGTTTCCGTTCTCGTTACAATACCTAAAGGGAAGGAACCTCTTTTTGTGCATTTTTCGGCAATAAGCCACACGTCTCCAACTTGGAGAGGCCGATGAGCTACAGGCTCATACCGCCGTTCTCGATCGGTTGCTTGATTGACCAAAGTGCTTAAAAACTCCGAATGATACGAGTCGAAAAGGCCTTCCCTGACAGCCAAGAGCTTACCGAAAAGCTGTTTTAGGTCGGGAGGCGTACCCACTCCCGGCTCATAAATTGGGTCATCTGTGCGATTCTCGAGCTGTAAAGCAGGAACCACGTTAACTAATGGTATATCATAGGCATGCACTATCATTTTTGGAGTTATGGGAATAAAATCAAGGTCCTCATTTGTTCGTAGACTTTCTTTGAAGGCAACAGGTCGTCTGTTACCAGGTGCACGACGTAAGCACTGAGAAACTGAAAATCAAAAATTGTCAGAATAGTGTTCCTGATGGATTTATTAAGGAGCCGTTTTGTGGCCTTTACACAAGATTCCACCAGGGATCCGAGAGCACTGTTGCCTCTACAGAACTGACTGAAGTTCAATTTCTGAATGCCGTGCTCTTCGAAATATTTGGAAGTTTCTTAATCATCCAGAAAGTTCCTCAAAATTAAACCCCGCTGTTATCTGACTACCTAGGTCAGCCGTGCAGGTGTAACATACACCATACTCGAAAACATGAAGCTGCAACGCCCTTTTTACCAAGACCCACACTTTCTGGCGTGGGGTACCAAAGTTCACAGTCCATGGCCCCATGTAGTCCACAAAAACCGAAGAGAAGGGTTTTCTTGGAAAGTCAATTCGAAATTCTCTGTAGGAGCTTTGATTCAGTTTAACGGTTTCTTTCAAGCGGCGACAAAGAGTACACTCTCTCTAAGTTTTGCGCTCTACTGAAAAGATATGAAGAAAGAAAAACTTTGAGCGCAACTCTCTAAGGACTCAGTACACCCCTGAGTGAGTAGTTTTGTTTTGAGCGTCAATAATTATAAGTTTAGTGAGGCTACTTTCTTATGGCAAGAGAATGGGGTAAGAAGAACCCCCTAACTTTGGAAGCTTGCATTTCACTCTGAGCAAGCAATCGTTGCTAAGAAATACGTTCAGCTTAGACATGAGAGAGGGCATTTCTCTTGTCGTCCGATTACTGGAAGTTAGGTAGAACAGTTCAGGAAAATGAAATTTTTGTTCTACTGTTATGATTTTGTTTAGTGCCTCAATATACAAATTTTCATCGTCAATGAGATTCTCTGATGACGATCTGTTCAATCTTTGCTTCACCTTCTTCACAAATAAGAGGAGATTTCTAGTTACATTTACCAATTTTGAAAAGCTTGAATATTTTCCAATTGGCACCAAGTGCATTGGCTGCTGGGGATCAACATTAGTTTGTTGCGCACATACCTGAACGTGCGCATTTTCAAACTGCTCCTCTGAGCAATTCTATAGTTTATCTCCAAGGTGCACGCCGGAGAACTCGCCCGAGGCCGACAACGGGTTCGGTAAGGTAATGGTAAGCTCTCTCTGTGAAAGATAAAGCATTAGACAAAAATTTGGGGCTCTTGAAATAAGTGGAGTGCGAAAGCTGCTTGTAGCTAACGGGGCGAGTAACCAAGTCCGCCGGGTTTTCTCGACCAGCCGTGGTTAGAAAGAAATAGGATGGGCAGAAGACAAGGTTTCAATTTTTTTTCAACAGATTCATGGTAAATACAAAGCGTTTTTGCATCTTGTCCAAATTCAAGGAATGAGACGGAAGCCAATGCAGCACAACCATGACGTCACAGTGTAGCTCAAGGCAAGTAATGTGAACAGGAAGTACGGTCGCAAATCCGGTTAAATCATTCCAACAATCCACCAGAGTTTGCACCCCTAAGGTCACTGCAACAAGTTCAAGCACGGGAATCGTTTTAGAATTCAGTTTACTGCCCACGATTTTCTTCTTCGACAACACAAAGCTAACCTTGTTCGAAGTTTTATCAACGATATACAGAACGACACCATGCATGCTTTTTGAGGCATCTGTAAATGCCACCAGTCTGTAGCTGCCACTTCGCTCTCCAGTCATAACCCCGAGTGTTACCCGCGTAACTCTCACCGGAGTAACTCTTCACAAGATCTGAAAATGCAACTGTGAACACGATTTTGAGGTTACTCGAGCAATGTTTACAAACAGATTGCATCAGCTGATGGCTGACGGTATGATTTGTGTGAAAGAAGCTTGTTGAAAATGAATATTTGGATCAATTGATTAATAATCAACCTCTACACTCACACATGTATTCAAATTGATGGTCACTAATTTTCAACATTACAGTTATTATGACGTAAACGTCAGCGGATATGGCTCTGCCTTGCTATTGAATGTTTTGTCGTTTATTTATTCGTTCAAATTATTATTTTGTTGCATCGAAAGGGACTGCAGATTTTTCTTTTGATACCCAACCAAGAATTTTTCATTAAATGATATGTTGTTCGCCATCTTTTTTAGCAATCTACAATAATCGTTCCTACTAGCTATCACTATAAACACACATGTGTCCCTCATTCCTATTTATCCTTCACTCAATTTACTGACACAAACTTTAAGACAAAAATTCCGTTGCTTGTGTCTAAAAATTTGTTTGTACTTTTTAAAAAATTGAGAAAGAATTACTGTATTTCATGTAGCGTATTTAGCAAATACTGAATTCAATATGAGAGTTAGTCCCCAGTCCGAATTTTTTCGTCTGCGAAACGGTAATTATGATCGGTTTTTATCGTTTATCGAAGTATTCCGACGGTATATATATTACCGCTGATCAACGGTAATTTTAGACGCTAAAAATGCCCGTCGACGATGATGACCGTTATTTACCGTCGATATCTGGCTGTCATTCCTATCGTAGAAATACAACGGTAAAACTACGGTTATTTTTCAGACTATACTTCATAATTTGATACTAACGGCAATGATAGATAGCCCATGTCTGAGTTTAATCAAGGACAAGTCAGATAAAAGTATGTTTTGTATTACTCGCGGTCAAATGAAATTACATGAATTAGTTTACGTAACCCTCACATGATGTAATTTGAGCGTTAGTTATTTTATTGTGAAAGTGAAAACTTTAATTCGAAGCTGAGACATTTCAATTGGATTTTCACAAATGATTTTTCAATATTTATACATTTCTAATATGATACATTTTAATATGAAGTTCAAATTCTTCAACTGATGCTTCAAACGTTTTAAATTTAATTTCAAATGTTTAAATTTTAACTCTTTGTACTTTGTATTAAAAGTGAAACTGTGAAGTTAAAAAATGCAGGTTTATCATGGTTGATATATAAAATATGAACGTTCCTACCAAAAATCTCATTCATGCACTTTTATATTTTGATTCCAGCAAACTAAATGTATTTCAGGCTCTACTCATTTTATAACTCAGGCTTTGAAATATTTCTCGTTTTAAAAGAGTTAAAATACGAGAGTACAATTGTTTATCACGTTCGTATTTGTAACAATCCTAAACCTTCATGACCTATTTTCTAATAAAATAATTTTACATGAAGTGATTAAAAACGAACATTTCAAAAAATTTATAAGCAAACCTTTACAAATTCACAGCTTTTAATGATGAAATATTTTTAAATTAGTTGATCAACATAGAAAAATTATTGGAACCTTCGTGATTTCCAACTTGCATTTGAGCTTAACGTAATGTCAAGGGATCACATTGCTCGCTGTTTATGCGGTGGTCCAAATTTAAGCGTTGGTGCTGTTTACTATTTAGATTGCTTCAGAGATTTAAGGTCTAAACATTGAAATTGTCTCATAGCTAATTGTATGTGGACCAAGATCTAATTTCCTTGATGTTGGTATTTTAAGTTTTTTTGATGTGTTTTACTGGTAACGTGAGATTTCAAAATTATTCCCTGTGCATTTACAAGAAAAAATTGCTTCTCATATGTGCGTTTGTGTACACACATCAAAGTAACCATTCCAGTTACTCTACTCATTGGATCTTTCAATTTTCATAATGTTGGTATAATGATTAATGTAAATTAGTTAATGTAATTAACTAATAAATAAATGTAATTTATTAATAATTACATTACATTACACTAATTACATTAATAAATTAATGTAATTAGTGTTAATGTAAATTTTCAGAGTGACTTTCCTTCTGGTGGAAAGTATAACCTTGTGTAATAACTGCAGGAAACTCCTTTCTAGTAATATATTTGTTTGTGTAAATTATTTGTACATGCATATTAGTATTATATTTTTAAACAGAAAAAGTTATTACAGATAAGGCATCAAAGAGAGCAGTTTCCAACTGCATAAAATAGTCAAAAATGGTGAAGTTGGTAAGAACTTGTTTTAACAAATGTGTTGACATTACAAATTCTATTCTACGTCACCTCAGCTGTGTTTTAAAAATAATGTGTGGTATATTTCGGAATCAAACTTTTAATAGACACTAACCATGTCTTTGGGGAAAAATTAAATTTAAATTTTCTCACACCCACTCCAACTTATTTGTTCTGATAGTTACTTTCTGATATGCCTTTGCTAACATGCAACTACCTATCTACAATGTCTTTGCAGAAGCTCAAATTATGTTCTGTATTGCTTGTGCAATAGAAGCATTAGAGGAATGTCATGAGCATTAGTAATTCAGAAGATTTGTTCTCAATCTAATGACAAATTTGAATTAGTTTGTCATAATTTTCAACTTTAACAAGTCATTCCAGTTCAACATGTGTTAGAGTAGTAATAAATTCATTCTACATATTTTTATGAAACCATGTCAATTGTTAAAAAATTCTCGAACTCTGTAGTCTATCAAAAGCGACATTTCGATGTACAAACATTATGTTCAGGCTAAAATTATTCAGAAAATTTTTTTCAGTCATATTGATAAAATGCAAATCAAACACTCAAAGCTATATCAAACAAAGTTATAATGTTGGAAATGACAGCACAAGAAAATGACTAGAAACTAAATTTGTACCACAACAACATGTACTACTGTAGTACAATTACGTAACAGTTTTAACATATTTTTAGTACTACACCTAGCGCAATACTGTTACCTACACCTTCTTATTTTACTTTTAAAAAGCTCAAGTTCAATTTAAAAAAAACTCAAGTTTAATTCAAAACAGATCAAGTTAAATTTTGAAAAGCTTATATTTCTAAAATTGTTTACCTATACCTATGTACTTGACCTTTTATAAATCAAACTTGAGCATTTTTAAATTAAACTTGAGCCTTTTTAAATTAAAGTTGACCTTTTTTAAATTGAATTTGACCATTTTTAAATTGAATTTGACCTTTTTCCCATTGAACTTGACCTTTTCACATTGAACTTGACCTTTTCACATTGAACTTGACCATTTTCACATTGAACTTGACCATTTTCACATTGAACTTGATCATTTTCACATTGAACTTGACCTTTTTCACATTGAACTTGACCTATTTTAAATTGAACTTGAGGTTTTCAAATTGAACTTGAGGTTTTCAAATTGAACTTGAGGTTNGTAGATTTTAAAACAGATCAAGTTAAATTTTGAAAAGCCTTTGTTTCTAAAATTGTTTACCTAGCCTATGTACTTGCCCTTTTATATATTAAACTTGACCTTTTTTTCATCAAAATTGAGTGCTTTAAATTGAATTTGAGCTTTTTAAATTTATCTTGTTGCATTTTAAAATCAAACTTGAGCATTTTTGAAGCAAACTTGAGCATTTGTAAATCAAACTTGAGCATTTTTAAATCAAACTTGAGCTTTTTCACATTGATCTTGAGCTTTTTCACATTGAACTTGAGCTTTATCACATTGAACTTGAGCTTTTTCACATTGAACTTGAGCTGTTTTTCATTGAACTTGACCTTTTTTACATTGAACCTGACCTTTTTCACATTGAAATTGACCTTTTTTACCTTGAACTCGACCTTTTTTACTTATAACTTGACATTTTTTACACTGAACTTGAGCTGTTTAAAATTGAAATCGAGCATTTTAAAATCAAACTTGACCTTTTTTAAATTAAAATTGACCTTTTCGAAATTGAACTTGGGCTTTTTCGCATTGATTGAACATCAGCTTTTTTAAATTGAACTTGAGTTTTTAAATTGAACTTGATGTTTTTCAAATTGAACTTGAGGTTTTTAAATTCAACTTGAAGTATTTTGGATTTAACTTGAGGTTTTTTAAATTGAACTTGAAGTATTTTGGATTTAACTTGAGGTTTTTAAATTGAACTTGAGGATTTTTAAATTGAACTTTAGGATATTTAAATTGAAGTTGAGGTTTTTAAATTGAATTTGTGGTTTTTTAAATTGAAATTGAGGTTTGTTGAATTGATGTTGAGGTTTGTTAAATTGAAGTTGAGGTTTGTTAAATTGAAGTTGAGGTTTGTTAAATTGAAGTTGAGGTTTGTTGAATTGAAGTTGAGGTTTGTTAAATTGAAGTTGAGGTTTGTTAAATTGCAGTTGAGGTTTGTTAAATTGCAGTTGAGGGTTGGTAAATTGAAGTTGAGGTTTGCTAAATTGAAGTTGAGGTTTGTTAAATTGAAGTTGAGGTTTGTTAAATTGAAGTTGAGGTTTTTTAAATTGCAGTTGAGGTTTGTTAAATTGTAGTTGAGGGTTGGTAAATTGAAGTTGAGGTTTGCAAAATTGAAGTTGAGGTTTGTTAAATTGAAGTTGAGGTTAGTTAAATTGTAGTCGAGGGTTGTTAAATTGAAGTTGAGCTTTTTTAGATAAAATTGTGTTTTTAAATTAAAGGTAAAAAAATGTAGTCTCACCAGTACTTATTGGTGTGTTAAAAATTTTGCTTCTAATCATTTTCTAGTGCTGTCAATTGCAAAATTATCACTCTATATGATGTAGCTTCGAGTTTTAAATTTACATTTTATCAATGTGACTGGAAATTTTTTATGTACATTTTCAGCCTGAAGATGATGTTTGAACATCAGAATATTGCTTTTTATAGACTACAGAGTTAGTGAATTTTACTACTATTGACAGTGGATCAATCCAAATATGTTCAGTGAATTTCTTACTACAATTTTTACCGTGATGTACTGGAAAGATTTTGTAACGTTGAAAAGTTGGAAAAGAAATAATCTAGTTTTTCACACTTGCCCTGATGTACTTGGTGCTGTCTCCAAACCTTGTGTTAATGATTAAATAATTTCAGAATCATCCAATAATGCAAATGAAAGGAACTGCTCCTAGTTCCCACTAATTCCTAATCACTTCCTGCTAAACGTTTAGACTTGTTAAGTAAATCTGTTTCATTTAACACTCAAAATTGAGCATAGCATGGAAGGCAGTCCTCAATGTTACGTTTTGATATCAGTTTTTCATTATCCACAGAACATCATTCGATTCAAATTTAAAAGCCAAATGAGTTCAAAGTTTCCTATAAAAATAAATTATCAATAACTTAAACGTCCAGCTGTCCAATAGGTTACCGATTTCAAGTGTTGTGATCAGGGTTAGGTTAATTGGCTTATTCTCTGATTGCAGCCAAAGCCAGATGGGCCAAATGTTGCGCCTGGCTGGCTTGCTTGCCTGGCTTGCTCCGAACAAAGTGGTAGTTGGAACACAGCCATTCCGCAAATGGCAATTTATTTTATTTTGTTTTCATTTGCACAGTTAATATTTACTGATGTATTCCAATTTATCAGATGCTTTAGCTGCAGTCGGGTATGATGAAGATAAGAAACTGAAGGCGTCAGCCATCCAAGAGGTCCTGCGTCGTTGCAGCGATTGGGCTGGCTCAGAGACGATGGATTGAATCAGAAAAGTGGCCGGATGGAACCAGTACACTTCCTCAAAGTCTACTTGCTTCTTCATCGCTTACTTTGACCGCCTCTCAGTCATCTTATTTGCTAGCTTCGTCAACATCAGGTCATCCCTGATGACCTGAGCTCTCTTGAGCTGGGTTTAGACAGAGGGTGCTTTCTTCGGGGCAACGCCCTTTCTCCCTCCCCGCCTCCTCAAATAAAACCTAAACCCCCGATCTAATGCCTCTCACCCGTTCCCCATGCGTGTCGTCGCTGCTAACGTTAATGCTGGAAAAACTCATGGGCGACTGACCAGTTTTGCAAATTTAGCGGATTTTCGGCTAGTTCTAGAGTACTGAGATTCCATCTAGCTCCTAATATCACGATCTAGCTCCTAGCGGAAAATCTAGAGTATTTAAAGTACGGTTTGGCTATAATTTAACTACTTTCATATTTTAGGCGCAATTATTTATAATTGTAGGAAAATAGTGTCGAAGTATGATATAATTTCTAGCGGTCAAATTCAGTACATGTAAGGTTTTTTTCGGCGACACATCATTCCATGCCAGCGGCAGCCAGTCATGGGTTGGTTGCGGTGAGTAGAGTGTGTTAGAAAGTGTGGCGTAATTGCTTATCATGCTTAAGCAGTACACGCAATAATTTCGATAAAGTTGGAAGTTTTTTCATGAATTTAGAGGCTGGCTACTGCCTTACATGCTGACAATGCAAAGGCATATTGGGAGTATTGTAAATGTACCATAA